>JAZGTJ010000743.1:33671-82572 GCA_036877575.1 Botia almorhae | reverse complement strand
ACTCTATTCTCTGCAGGAAGATGAGCCGTCATTAAACGCCACATTCATCTGTCAGCCCATTCGACCAAAAAGCTGATTTACGGTGTACGTGTGTGTGTGAGAGAGATGGAGAACCGGGGGGCTGTGGGTCAGGAGAAGGTCTGGCGGTCAGCACAGAACATTTATCATCTCTAACTACCACAGTCAGATAAGAGAAAATAACTCTCCACATGCACAAGCGCACACACACACACACACACACACACACACACACACACACACACTGCCGCTTACTGGAGCTTTTCCTCATCTGTTTTCTCATGTGTTTCTCATGTGTTTTTTGCTCCACTTTCATAAGGACAGATTCACACAGAATGTCACCTGTCATACACAGATGTTATACACACAACACATCACGAGTGCGCTGTTATTTTTGATATTTTAGCTGATTTTATTTTGCTTTTAGCTGCGAATAAGAAAATAGTATGTCCAGCTCTGTTTTACACGTTTCGCTAGTTTAAAAGCATTTTCGCAAAAGCAGTGCAGAACATCCAAAGATGTCACGGATTCTGCCCTGGAAATTCCCCGTCATTCCGCGGATTTGCCCCATAAATCAAGGAAAAAGGGTGACGAAACAAAACCAAAAAAATCTGTGTGGAAATTCCATGCGGCCCTTCTAGTAACTTATCATTTTGTGCCTATACGAATGCATTTGTGTTTAAACATCTCGTGTTCTTCGAGGACGTGAGACTTTTATTTTGAATATGGAGAAAGATGAGAAGACGTCTGGTGTACTTGAGACGCGGGTTCAGGCGCGGGTCACTGGAGCTGCGGGCGGACGCAGAGTGATGGATGTCCGTTAGAATGAGTTTCTCTCCCTGACGGCGCTCATCTCGAAACCTGATGGATGATGGGAAGGTTCTTCAACCTGCCCCAACCCCCACGTCTAATATCCTCCTGCTAGCATGGCTATTGATAAAAGTCATATTTTAACATGGGCTGAGGTGTCGCTCTCTGACAAATAGCCTCTGTTTTGAACAGGAAGAGTCCTGAGACGTGACTGTTCTGAGGGGCTTACACACAATATCAGCCCTGTGTTTTTTTGGACCGTTTGTGTGTTTGTAATGTGATGATAATGATGTCCAGAGTTTGGACTGTTCGTAGAGATGGTACGCACTTCATCTGTGACCTTTTCGAGGCAGTTATCTGCTATAGCCATGTTTTTTGGATGTATTTGCAGTAAGACCATAGTTAATTTTAACTACTAGTTTAACCGTGGTGTTTGTATTAAAAGTGTGGTAATACAAACGCTAATCTATCTGGCAAACAATCATGGCCACTACTGTTTTACTAGAAGTTAGGCTGGTTGGGTTAATTTTCGTAGGGGACTGTATAAACAGGCCTGAGACAGGAGAGGACGGCTACAATTCATCTGTGATGAACAGAGACAACATGGCGACCCATCCTTAAAACACGAGGGTCGGTGTAGACACTCATTCACCACTTGAAATAACACAGAGTAAGTCAAGAACCCTGTTAGTGATGTTGAAGGATTCAGACACACCCCTCCCTTTCTTTCCTGTCTCTGTAAATCGGCTTCTCAGTGCGTCGTCTAAGAACAGACTGTCTCTGATACTGTCTCTCGCCCAGACGGATCATCTCTCTCCCTCTAGTCAATGTTTTGACAACCATCATGAGTTTTATACCGCCAGACAGCAAAGGGATTTATCATTATATAATCATTACTCCAGCATGGAAATGACATCACGCTAGAATGAATTCTGACTAACTTGTGAGTGATTATAACAGCGGGGCGGTCTCACGTTCGCTCTGAAATGATGTTTTATTGGCAGCTCTCTCTTGAGCTCATAAAGACACAGTTGATATTAAAACGCGCTATTAGAACTCTCTAATTCGCTCCCTCTGTGAAATATAATCTTGTCATCGCGGCTCAGCAGCTGAGTCACAGTGTAAAACTGTAATTCGGTAGATTTATTAGATACTTCGAGCAGCTTAAATATGAGGTTAATGGTTATGTTTTGCTCCGAGAGCGCGCGCCCGGTCGTCTCTGAGGGGAATTGTTAAAAATACTTTAATTTCTTGTCTCTCACAGTGGTTCATTAGTTCAGTCACCTCACCACGATGTCTCTCCGTGTTAGCATGTGGTTTTACTGCTAACGTCTGTGGGATTATTGTGCCCGTTTTATCCTCCAGGTGAAAATCAATGCCTGGAAAAGAAACCGCACACCCGTCCTCGAAACGCCACACAATATAAGGTGTCGCTCGTCTCCGTCGCGCGAAAGGTGCAAAGTTACACGCTGAATACCGCTGGTGTTCGAATCCCTGAATCGATGCTAATACTGGTGCTCGTCCTGGCAAACACCAACTACAACCAAATACTGGGAAATACTTTTTCTAAAGCGCACAATACATTTTTTTTGTGACTAATCAAATCTATTTTATTTGTGCAGTGTTTGGATAAACAGGGCTTTGGAACAAGGCCTTGGGATTTGGCACCCTAGCAACCCCTCAGAAACCCCTGGAAACCACATGCTAAATGTGTTAAGCGGTTCCCTCGGGTTTAATGGCTGTCTCTCCGCACATGTAAAAAAACGATTGCATCGCCGCGTTTACTTCCTGTCTGACACCCTCGACAGCTGTTTCACTGCTCACTTTTAAGTGTCACGTCCAACTGGAGATCATTACACAATTGAGTGTACTTCACAGGCAGCTGCAGCTACAGGAAATGATGTCTAATGATGTTGACAGTGCCGAAGTCCCTCAGCAGTACGTGGGACGGGATTGAACTCGTCTGTTCTAATGAGGCTCGGTGTTTTTAAGATTGTGGAATACCAGCGGGGGTCGGCCGTCACTCTCTGTCCCATCAATACTGTCAGGTACCCTTAATTCCTGTCACATGACCCCAGTCACGCCCAATCACTTAACAGAGACGCCAATCTCACGTCAAGTCAATCTCCCCCAACCAGGTGATGGGGAGAGCGGACATGTTTTCCTTTTCTGCTGTAGCCTAGCAACTGAGGGATGCTATGTCTGTTCCAAACAAATATATCCCCAAAAACAATTAGCAGAGGAACTTCTGATATTAGATATACAGATAAATGTTTTTTCTTTGGAACTGTACGAATCGTGCTCGACAAGACCAGAAATTTGTATTAATAAAGTCTCAACTAGGGCAATTTTAATCTCATATTTTCTCAGTTTTATTTGATGCGTTTGACTACAAAATAAGCTACAGAACATCTCTACTGATGCGACCCGAAAACAACCTGCTGTAATGAAAATTAAATCGCGAAATGATCACGTAGCATAAATTAAGCAAAACTTTGTTTGATTTCTCACATTAAGATTAAGTGGAAATGAAAACAAGGAATTGAATTGAATTAGCATGCGGCCGTTCACACCTGACAAACATTGAGACAACCACATTATCACATCGCAAATCCAATTTACAGAATGTAAGAGATGTGGAGAAAAAATCTGTGTGCGCTCAACACAATCACGCCGGATGCCACCTTCCTCAGTCTTTAATGTTCCTCTCCACACTTCCTGTTAAAGCAGGTCGGATGAAAACGCACGAATGAGATCGTACGAATCGATACGAACGAGCCATTCAATCGCTAAAGCGTAAATAGTTCCGAATTGTCATCGGATTGTGTTGGTTATGACTAATCGATGAGCGACGACCCTTCAGCTCTGACAGCCTGAAATCTGACGCTGTTCTTATAGGTAAGAAATAATAATTATCATTCATTGTCATGCCTTCATCGTCATTTTAACACAAAAATATTTTAGATATCTTTGTTAATTATTTCAGTTTGCCTCGCTGATAATTTGACTATTTTTAAACTCAACATGTGGTAAGTAATGTAATGTAATGTTGTAACTGTAACTCTGTAAAATGTTACAGTTCTGGTTTGTCAGTACATCATTTGTACAGTAGGGTTCTAAATCAGGAATCTGGAGAGTCTGGCCTTCTGTTCAACAATATTTGCCACTGAAAAACTCAGCAGAACATAACAAGAATTCAGCCGGTAAACACACACACACACACACACACACCTGTAAGATCATTTAAGAGACAGAAATACACAGCACCACTGGAAACCTTTTAATTAGCGTTAATTATCTTAGCAGAGAATGTGAAAGGGCGTGCGAGGATCTGTGTTTGTGAGTGAGAGATCAAAGATTGTGTAAAAATAAAGGCAGGAGAGATAATGAGTCCCAGGAGAGATTCTCAGCTTGCAGGGAGGATGTTAAACCAGCTCACGTGCTGATGAAACCAGTTAAACCATTACAGCCTAAATGGACCTGTTACATGGTGTAGATTCCGGATCTTTCTCTTTAACGTCCCTTTTGATTCTATCGGCCTTAAGAAAACATGTGACACATCGTTTAGTATCGAGGGTGACCAAAATCTGAGAACCTGCCTTTGATAAACTGATTGTAAGTATTAGTAATAGTAATGAGTAACGTTGTAAGTAATAGTAATAAGTTATTATAATAATTAGTTAATTACTATCGTATTATTGTAACTATTAATATTAAACGTCAAATATGTAGTCCACCTTTACATGTTTTTGATATTGATTGGTTTTGATTCGGTGGCTTTTTAGCAAACAGTCATATTTGCAATTAATAGTAATTAATTTGGATAATTAAATATTATATAATGTAATCCCATTTAAATGTGAAACCGATTGACAGCGCTAATTAATATAAACAGAAATCGTCACACAATCGTTGTACATGTGTGTGCAGTGACATCTGCTGACAAGTGACAGGCTAGCTGTGCAGACACGTCTGTCGTGTTTATTATCTTTATTTAATAATAAGGCGAAAGAATTATTGCATTTATCTTTATGTTGTTGCAATTTATTCTTTATCATCTGATAAATGTCTGTCTGTACATCTGTACTGTAAATCTGTAAATAAGCATAATAGGATAAAATGCACGATAGTCCATCAATTTTGTGATTTAATATCTATTTGCGTTCGCCCACCAGGTATGAGTTTAACCAGTGTAATGTCTGCTTAAAATATCTTTATAAATACACAAAATCCTGTTACACCAAATTTCGGGCCAAAGTTTTGTCCACTTTTTACAGAAATAGCCCTAATGTGACCCATACGCCATCACCTGTAGTTTTCGTCCCCTTTTCGTCTTTAATCTTTGAAATTAAAAAGGCATATTTAAGCGTTTTCGACAGCCTCCGAAGTTATACTCCAGTGGTTAATTTGGTTAGCGCTAATAACAAAGAGCGACTCCCAGAATCCATTGCACATTTCTGCTGACTGTCTAAATACGTGTTTGTACTGCTGTCTGAAGATGCATAGCAGCACCCAGGAGAAAACTGCTCATGACCTGCTATTACCCTTAAGAGAGCAGCAACTCAATTAGTTTAACAAGGCCTGAGGATAATTAAACTGTAGACAGCAAAAGCTGTCTCTGTGGATAACAGGACGCTGCGTTAGAGAGCCACCTCTAAACAATGAACCAGCTAAACTAACTATCAAACTCGCACAAACAAAGTAAATGGGTATTTGTACTCCGAAGCAGTTTCATGTTCCTATCATGTATCTTGTATAAATTTAATACAAAGTCTTGAATTATGACTCCAGTGTGGAGCTGTTAAGCACTGAATCTGTTTTAATGTTTACATCTGGTATACAGCAAGTTCTGCTGTGACCTCTCTTCACCAGCCACTCTGCAACACCTACAGTTGACTGTTATTTGTGTTGCATGGCAACATTCTGTTCCTGTATATAGTACATGTCAGAAAGCACATCCTTGAATAGAGGGATGACTTGTACTGATTAAAAATTGGGGTTAAAGGTCCGGTAAGCTACTGTGTGTTACCGTAGCTACTCATGAATGTACACCGGTAACTTTATTAAACAGACATGCGTGTCATCTCAAGGTTAGGAGAGACACGGAGAGACATAATAACACAGAAAACAACTTTATAATAAATCTTGCCGACCACTAACACACACACACACACACACGGCTCTGCCTCTCCCCAAACACACAACCTGATGATGTTACACCTAAAACTGCAGCCACATTCCTCTGGAGACAGATTTCATTTGCGTGTAAATAAAAACTGATCGGTTTATTGGTCGCTGAGGGACTGGACTGAGGTTAGCTTGTTATGCTAGTTGCTCACACGCAAAACCCAAATTAGTAATACAGTCGTAACCTCCAGAGTTAGAAGCTCGTGGTTTATTAGCGACGAAGTTTATTAGTCTTCGTTAAGGCAAGCATCAGTCTTACGACAGCGTTTCTCATACTTAGACTTACTGATTTAAACAAACACCAAACTCTGAGTATTAAACTTCGGCATGAAATTCGTCCCTCTCTGAATTATAATTTTTTCTTGGAGGATGATAAAAATCCTACATATACTACTGTAGTAGACGTTTAGTTTCTGTTGGCAACCGCATGAATCTAACAAAATTTAGTGACATGTAACATTAAAACAATCAAATAACCAACAGAGTACTTTATTTTTAGTAAGACGTGTCCTCTGAAACCAAGTCGTATTATTTATGAATTTGTCTGTATGTTTGTCTGTATTTATGTGATCTGTCTGTATGTGTGTCAGTCTGTCTGTCAGTCAGTGTGTGACAGACCGCTCTAACCCCTCGACACCCGAGCCAGGAGAACACTCACACACAGATGACGGTCTGTCTCTCTCTGTCTGATGAGTTCTGTGCTCTTCAGGGAAACAGGAAACTAAAAGCTTTTCAACACCGGCATCTCACAGCGGCCCCAAAGAAATCAAAGAGTACAAATCACTCATATTTAACCGCAGTGAAATCTACAGATGAGAGGGAATATGATGAGAGAGAGAGAGAGAGTTTTTGAAAGGAAGAGTGAGACTGCAGTAGATCAAAGCGTGTGTGTTTGTACGTACTGTACGATAACTTGTCTTTTATGTTTTATGATCATAAGCATATACATGTATTTTAAAAGTAGGGTAGGCATTTTCGGAGAGGCTAGCAACAGCGAGCTAGCTTTGAAAGCATAAGATCCCGCCCTCTCTTCAGAGCGCTCTACAAAAAGCCACGCCTCCTCCAAAACACAAGCACATACAAGCAAGTAAGCCATCCTATTATTGCATTCGGACTGAATGCAATGATTGGACAAACAGCATAACAAAACATCTACCCTGCCTTTAATAAAAAACATAATAATGAATGAATAATGACCTTTTCATAAACGTTGCATATTTGCATATGTCATAACACACGCATATTAAATGAACTTTAGTAATAGACACAGCCAGCAAAAGACATAAGCGAGCGCTTGTTGGAATTACACAGTCAGTTTTCAGTTTTTTTCTGCACACATTCAAGTCTAAAATGACCAGCTGGTGCCAGCGATGATGTCACAGTTACCCTGAAACCTCATCCAAATTGTGTTTCCATGGCAGCAGTAAACAGAGTCTGGAAACAGGAAGGAGAAGAAACAGAGCTTTGATGAATAACCTCTGACACGCTCTTAAAGAAACACGCGCAGAACGTTGTGCTGAGGTTAATGGAACGTTTAACTTCCTGATATTTCATCTTAAATTCGTACCCTCGCACATCCCTGCATTGTTAACGCTCTGCTCAAATGCCCCCGGCCTGTTTGGACTCCAGAGGGAGAGAAATTGATGGATTGTTAGCAACAGCATTCCTGTGTGGGAAGCGTCAGCTCGGCCCTGTTGTGCCCTTTGAAGTGACTGTCATGAGAGATTGATGCTGTTAGCAGTGTGTCTCTAGGTGTGAATGAATAATGTTATAAAACACGGGCCTGTTCAGTTTAACTCGTGACTGTTGCAGACAGTCAGAGAGTTTCCAGAGAGAGAGAGAGAGAGAGAGAGAAGCTTTAAATATACGGTACTTGTGTTACCACAGGTCAGCTTAGAAGATGTTTTAATAGAAAGTTATAAGTTCTTTTGTTCCTGTGTTTTATGGTAACACGTTTATTTGTTTAATTATAAATGACATATTAATGCCTTATTCTGCATGACCATATCGTCCTTCCCGTAATCTTACCCTCGCACCCACACCTAAAAACAACAACAACTACCTTAAAAAGTATTAATACGTTTATTGAAGCAAAATTTGTAGTTAATGGTCAGTATGTGTTCCTAATACTGAAGCGTTACTTGTGTTACTCTCTGTCGACCCCTGTGGTCAAAACATGCCACTGCAAGTTATCTGGAACATTACTTTGTTTCTGTCTGTGAAAACTTAAACTTGTGTGTGTGAATCGGTCTGATGATTTGATGAAACTGATGTTGTGTAAAAATGTTACATTTTTTTTCATTTTTTTATTCGTATTTTAATTTAAGCACATGCGTCTATTTGTTACATAAAGCTGGAGATGGCAAAAACACTCAACTAAAATACTCTGAATGTTAAAACAGATTCTCAAAGCTTGTTGTAAGAGAGATGAGCGATGTTTCTTAGTCATTATGTTTCTGATCTCAGATCAGTGGAAACATGGACTGGTTCCTCCAAATGAGCATCAGAACCCTTTCTGTGAAACAGCAGTATGAGCAGTACAGTATGGGTAGTACAGTAAGTACAGTACAGTATGTGCAGTACAGTACAGTGAGTACAGTACAGTACGTTTGCACTCCAGTGTTTGGTGTGAGGAGTGTCAGGTCATTTCATCTGTGAGGGCTGGAGGGTTTGGCCTCTGAGAGCTCAGGGTTGTGTGGAGGTGTGTTGATGAATTGGTGAACTGCACTGATGGGTAACGGGTTAGTTTGGAATTGTGTGTGTGTGTGTGTGTGTGTGTGTGTGTCTTGTTATCAGTCAGGCTGACAGGAAATAAAGGGGCACTGGGCGGACTGGGCAGACACTGGCTTTAAACTGAATACTTAGGAAATGAAAGTCAAGAGCTGGGGATACAGAAGGACATCTCAGGGGTCATCCGGAGAACCTCAGAGGCTCTGACGATTTACAGTAGCAGCCCCCAGCTGACAATTTTAGCTATTTTAAAAAGCTACAAGAATGTTTAAAACATGTCTGTTTTTTTAGATGTTCTATTAACACTATTGTTTGGCTATAAGAATGTTGCTCAAACATTTTTTAATTCTGTAGCATTTTTAAAGCGTTCCACTAAGAACTTAAAAATAATTTTTGCAGAACGCTCTGACTATGTTCACCGTTAGCTGTTTTTAACATGAACACTGGTTTAAATATGCAGATTTCAAAATGTGCTTAACCGTTGTTTCGATAATATCACGCGGCAAAAATGGCTTCATGTTTAAAAATGGAAAATATATTGCCTTTGCTTTTGGGGTGAAATCTTTTAATGAGATTCAGTTATGTGTCATCAAATCAAGATTAGTTTTCTGAGACTTGAGCCGTTTACAGGAAATATAATGCTGTGCGTTCATAAGCAGCCTGACCTCACACAAACAGTACATCTCTGCTAATGGAGATTACCTGTCAGCAACGTAATACAAACCTTGAAAGGGGCCGGCTGAGCCGACTGAAGGTGAATGATGATTGGTTAGACAGGTTTGTGACTGATGAGTCCAGTAAATGGCCTGTTAGCATTGTGTATTCAAATGACTGAGAGTCTGACGAGTGCTGCTGGACCGGGTCAGATGAGCTGGACCCAGTGGGCTATATATCATTGCTTTGTTTTAATGGAATGTTATCATTGGAATTACTTTAAAAACAAAGGAAAATATGAGTGATGCCTTCGTATTCTGGGTAGTGTTGTATGTGTCTCTAAGGAGTTGCTATGGGGGTTTTGAGTGGTTGCTAGGGCATTGCTATGCTGTTGTTAACAGGTTGCTACGCATCGGCTTGAGCGTTCTGAATGTCTTTGGAGTGTTGCTATGGGGTTGCTAAGGTTTTGTGTGTGTTTGATAGGGCATTGTATGTGGACACGTGTACTTGGTTCGATTAATATTCAGTTACATATGTCAAAATTCCTCACAGATCGCCACTGATTATTCCGCAAACGTTTATGAAACATTGCTTTCTGTCTCTCTAGTGAGCTGCTGTCAGTCTAGTGACTGAAATATTCACAGTTGTACTACAAACACCATGGTGAAACTGTGATTCCTGTAGCTTTAGTTTGTGGTTACCATGGGTTAACTATAGTAACCATGTTTTTTTGGTGAAAAGTAGTAGATCTATGGTTAATTGGAGCACGGGTATGAACTGTTTAGTACACTGTTTAGTAGCGTAAACTCAGGTGAATTGTTTTCTGTGCTGTGAGTTTGAGACGGTAAACTCGAGGGGATATAACTCATCTGTTTTGATTCTTTATCCTCGTGTCATTGTCTTGATTAGAGCCGTTTGAACAGAGCGCCAGTGTGAGTTCCACACTGCCGCAGTCACTGATACATCGGGCCGCTGGTAATTTAGATAATGAACCATTCATTCTCATTACGACTAAATTTACTGCCAGGAAAATCCACTAATTACTAACATTATTCATCTGGTTTGAGGAGTTCGGATCGCACACGAGCGCTTGCTCCATATGGAGGCGATCCAGCGTTACCACCCCGCAGCATAAACCAATCACCATAATTACAGACATTATCACACCGCAATTTAAGGGACGAGTGAACCAATCGCGTGGACCGAAAGAGTTCTTCCTGGTTCGGGCCTCATGACGGGTGTCAGCTCATCCGTCGCGTTCGGTCTGGTGTGTTCGGTCAGATAAGTCAACAGCAAATAACATATTAGCATCACACCTACTTTAGCGTTAGCCGTAACGTTTCGCGATTTGGGTGCTAAAAACCATAACAAGTGGAAATGAATGATATAATCAGTGAGGGAATTACAAGAGAAAAGTGCCGCTCAATTAACTCGGAAAGTGGTGGGAGAGATCGTCTGCCTCAGCGGTTTTGGTTCCCGAATGTTCCGGTTCTGTTCAT
The DNA here is from genome assembly GCA_036877575.1 of Botia almorhae. NCBI lineage: Eukaryota > Metazoa > Chordata > Actinopteri > Cypriniformes > Botiidae > Botia > Botia almorhae. Next base: position 71,674 of record JAZGTJ010000743.1, on the reverse strand, counting down.
GGAGCTGCAGGTTTGGGCTGTTCTGAGTTCTCTTATCTCGGCGCTGCAGGAGTATGTTCTGCTCTCATTCCTCTATCGTAGATTGGAGAAATATCTCTGACGTTTATTGAGGCTCTCGTCTGACATCCGAGGGCTCGCCGTGAGAACTGATGTCCTCCAGAATTCAATTTCCTCCACCGTGATCTGCTTTTATCAGCGTAATAACTGTTCTCAGGCCTGTGTTAATGAAACCTGTCAGTCGCGCAGCAGTCGCGCAGGTGATTGAGGGTGACCATGCCGCGACCGGCCGCCGCAGCACACCGGCTGCCCCAGCCAGCAGGGAACGTTCTCCGAATGTTGGCTAATGTTTTTTAAAAGTTCTCTCACGGTTATCAAAGACGTTCTTGCAGTAATCATACTAGAATGTTTTGTTAATGTTACATATATTAAAAATGTTATTCTTAAGTATATAACATTTTTAAAATGTAACTAAATATTACATTTACGCAATCGGCAGACGCATTTATACAAAGCGACTTACGTTGCATTATACTAAAATTGTTTCTAAATATGTGCAATCCCTGGGATCGAACCCATGACCCTGGCGTTGTTAACCATATGCTCTAACCACTGAGCTACAGGAAAGCTTATACATGTTAAATATATATAATCACATACATATATATTCACATGTTTGAATAACGTTATATTTTTAAAATTTTCAATGTTTTGGTTACTTAATGGAAACGTAAGGGAAACATTTTTACAATCTATAATTGTTAGCTGGGTCACCTGCACACACACGTGCTGCTGTCAAGAGGTGTGTGCGTGTGTGTGCAGATCTGTTTCTGATCCATCTAACTGCAGGATAATCCTGACAGCCGAACAACATCATAGTTTAGATCTGGGATCTTCTGCGCAGAAGAAGGTCCAGTGAATGCATGAGAGACGTCTATCTGTCTTTCTCAAGATCATTGCAGTGATCTGAAGGACACGAGGACCACAGGGTTCAGTTATCAACCCTCATGTTATTTCAAACAGAAAGAAAAGTTTTATTGATTTCTTAATAAAGCAAAATGAAAACTAGAGACTTAAGTTTTGTTGTACACATGTTCAGTAATGCGTGCGGGTCATGCATGAAGTATTGCATTAGTCATGAACATGACTGCAAGCGTCGCAGGACACGAGAGGAACGATGGTGTTGAGTTTCACCAACGTTAAACAAGCATGACGTGTCTTGGCGTGTTAAGTTTGAAGTGCTGTGTTAAGACTGAAATTTCAGCCTGTTCCTCACACTAAGACGTCAGGTGACTTCAGAAGACTGGAAAATAACATCTTCGTCAAATAAACCATTTTTGTGAGACTTGTATGGCGTCACGTCACGTCTGCCGGTATAGAAAAAAACAGGTATGAGGGTCTTTTAATATCTCTGATTATATGTTTCACATATAACAACATTTATTTTGTCAGGTCTGAAACAACATGAGGGTGAGTAAAAGATTTTTACTCAGTTTTTGACGTGCTTTGTGAGGAACGCTGTGCAGTTTCTGTTTTCATTAGTTTAAGCACCTGGAGGGTCATCGGCAGGGCGGATCTGGGTAGGATTATGCTGTGATAAAACCGTATTGAAAAAGCAATATGTTCTGAATCAGTGATGTTGTAAAGAAAAGCACACGGTGAGCCTCAGTTTGTTCTGGTTTAAGGGCTCAAAGCCTCACTGTACTTCTTCAATAAGATGAAGTGATCCTGACACAGTCCAAACAGACCTTCAGATTTATGGTTTAAGGTGGAGATTCTGGGTCGTGAACTTATGAACCCACTTTTTTAATAACCAACTTTTTACATTTAAAGCTGTAATCTTTTGCTGTTTATTTTCCTCTCTACCGCCATCTCTGGTGAAACATAAAATTGCAGGACGCTTATGGCATTTTTTTCTTAACATGGATGGCAAGTTTCCATGTTTTATATTTCTTTTGCTCACTTTAGTTGTGCAAGCACTGGCGAGCTTGTAGAGATGCAGCAGTATTGCCAGAGGAGAACTGGTTCTCCTGGCTGAGCCTGGTTTCTCTCTGGGTTTTTGTTTCCTTTTGGAGTTTTTTTTCCTCGTCACTGTTGGCTGCAGCTCCTCTGCCCTTGTACTGCCTGTCAGGAGGCTGCTGTAATCAGCTTTAATTTTGCTCTTATTATTTATAATATTTTCATATCTGTTCATACCTCATATATGACTGTATAGTCTGCATAACATATTACCTGGGTTTCTCCCTTGTTTTCTCTGTGTCTGTCTGTCTGTGTGTGTGTCTGTCTGTGTGTGCGTCTGTCTGTGTGTGCTGTGTACTCTGTTTCAAAGCAGCTTTACATGAATTATATCTTCAAAGCAATGACAATTTGTAAAAAGCGCTATATAAATAAAGTTGACTTGACAAGTTTAAATTCTAAACAACTGCTGTAAGAACAAGCTACAAATATGACACCGTTTACAGCGCCCAGTACAGTAGCACATAGTACAGTAGTGTACAGTATTAGTACAGTAGCTGGCTCCTCTTTTTTTTGCTTACAGATTTTTTTACCATAAAATAGGACCCAACAACAAATTTTACATTTACGCATTTGGCAGACGCTTTTATTAAAAGCGATTCACAGTACATTCAAGTTACACATTTTATCAATACATGTGCTCTCACGGGAATCGAACCCACAACCTTTGTGCCGCTAACGCAATGCTCTACCAACTGAGCTACAGGATTTTGTTGAATTGTACTTGTCATGTCCTTGCTCAATAACTGCAGCTTTAACATATAAAAATGTTAAAATGATGAATTCTAATTCTATTCATACAAACCGTAAAACACTCCACCACCTAACTCAACATGATTTAATAACAGGACAGAAATCTAAACATAAATTTTTATATCAGTACAAACATCCAGCGATCCGTGATCAGCTTCAGTTCTCAGATGTTGATTAAAGTTTCTGTTGTTCTGTTGCTTGTTCCTCTGGAGTTTTATCTGTGTGTGTGTGTGTCTCCGTTTATGATTCATCCATCACTAATACCTGGAGAAGATCAGGTAATTACCCAGCAGAAGTTTTTGGGTTCTCACTTAGTGATGTTTCTGCAGTTTATTCCGCTAGCAGGTGTTTTGAAATGAAATCTGTAATCTCCAGAGCTTCACACACGCGTGTGTCGTGTTGTGCAGGAGCAGCTGGGACTGAGGTTACGTGTCAATGGCATGTAAGTTCTCACATTAACGCTGTGTGACAGTCACTCACACTTGACTGTCTGCATCACGTCTGCTCGCCGTGACCCTGCGCTTCAGAGTGACCCCGCCCCGCTCCACTGATCCTGTCAGGGTACGAATGGCCGACTCATCTGGCAGAGTGTAAGACTGTAAGTTCTTTAGCATTATTTGCTGTTATGAAGCAACATACTGTAAAATAACCCAGTTTTCCCAACATTTCCATTAACAAACACGTTAAACCTTTTAGTTTAACAGTTTTTGTTCTGTAACATTTTTTAAACGTTACACTAAAACTGGCGCTGTATGTTTTCAGAGCGCTCAATGGAATGAACCAGAAATCACTTAGTGTTCTGTATGGATGTACAGCTGTTGAGAAACTCTGCTAAACACGGCAGCCACAGGATGTGAGAAACACGCCTGACAGGTAACTGAGGGACTGAGTGAGGTGAATGTGACAGGATATGATGTCAGATTTGCTCAGCATTATGGGTATTACTGCGCATTAATATGGCAGCTGCAACATGTCTCAGAAAATTTGACAACGTCTCTCAGTGTTTTTCACTGTTTCTGTCAACATCCGTTTATTTGTATGACATCGTCCTGGACCTGTGAGACAGACAGCAGTCCGTCATCGTGTTGACGTCTGTCAACGAAGACGCCACATCACTTCCTGTCTGGACATGCAGAAATATACAAAAATGATGCAACATGCAAAAAACTAAACTTTTTTTATTTCCAGCTAACACGGAATGCTCTCAGAATGTTGGCTATGGTTTTCTTAAAGTTATCAAAAACATTCTTGCAGTAACGTTATTTGAACGTTGTAACATTCTGTATCACGTATCAAAGGTAGTTAGCGAAACGTTTAAAAAAACATTACAGAATATATGTTTGAACAACGTTATTATAACTAAGCAATAACATTATTACAATGCCTAAAGAACTTTCAAAATAACATTTTTGTTGCTTAATGGAAACGTTAGGGAAACATCCTTACAACGTAACATTGTTAGATGGGTTAAAAGGTTCATTATTTCATAAATCATTTTTTAAAATTGGTTTATAATATTGGATTGGATATTATAATATAAGACTTTATTATTTAGAAATGTTATTTTAAAGCTAACATCGGCCACGCTAAATCCGGAATGCGTGTCTTCTTGTGTCTTAGTGTTTCATTTTAAAGTGTGGCTCGTCCAATCAGATTCTAGAGCTGAAAATATCCATTTTAATAAGTCTGATTAATTATAAATACAAATGTCACCTCATGAGGATCTGTATGACCTGAGCATCAGTCTTAACTGACAGACAAATCTCCTGATACCGACCCAGATGTCATTAAATATCTGTGCTGACTCCGCCGGGACCGAGTCTTGAGTGCTGATGTCATATGAGCGACGTGTGTAACTGATGGCGATGATGATGGGATGCGATCGGGCTGGTTTTCCAAGCTGAGCTGGCGATTTCTGCCGGACTCCAGCTGAAGCAACAGAACATCAATAATGTGGGAATGAACGCGGGGATCATTCCCAAACTAAAAGCATGATGTTCGGAAGACCAGCATCACCTTACATACCAAAATACTCTCCGTCAGCCACTAGAACGCACTCGTTTTTCACCCGGCCCGTTTTATTTGATCTGTAACCGTGTAACACATCTAGATAGATACGGAGGAACACACATGTAATTTAATATAACATAAACGTGTCATGAGGAGATGCATGAGGGAATGAATGTTATGAAGTACATTTAAAATGGAATATGTTCAGCTGTCTCCATGGAGACAGTGTAAATGATTAGCCAGCTAACAGTTTTAGGTCGTAAGAACGTTTCCCCGGCGTTTCCATTAAGCAGCAATAGCGTTAAAAATGTGAGTTGTAGGAATGTTTAAATCATCGTTTTTTTAATTCTGTAATGTTTTTAAAACGTTCCACTAACTAAAGAGTAACATTTTAGGTATATAAAACATTCTACTAAAGTGACTGCAAGAACGTTTTTTGATAACTTTGAGAAAACTTAAAGAATGTAAGCCAACGTTCTGAGAACATTCTCTGTTAGCTGGGTATACAGGACATGTGATGAATTTAAATCCACATGAAGTGGCAGTTATAACTCATTTAACTTCAGTAAAATGAAATATTTTAAAAGGAAAATCATTTTTCACAGGAGATAATGTTGTTGGGGATCCATTGAGATTTGATGGGCTGAAATATGTAACGCTGTGATATTATTACTGATGTTTGCTAAGGCAGACATCAAAGCTCAGACCGTCAGTGTTAAACTCAACGTAACTCAGCTCACGTCATTAATAATGATTCGTATCTTGCAGCTCCTTGAGGAAGTAACGTTACTTCAAATTTATCATCTCAGCCGCACGCAGCAATGAAACAAAACTGTCTAATATTATTTTCTGTGTTCTCGCCTGCAGTCATTAAACGTGCTTTGAAATGCAGAGAAAATTACTTCAATTTAATTCAAGATTATGAAGGCAAACATTTGGTTTCCTCAGATTTTAACACACACTGATGAATCGTGTGCCGTAAGAGAAGAGACATTTATTAAAAATGTAAATAGATTTAGCGTTCGTGTTGTTTTTAAGCTGATAGCGTTTCGTTTTTTTGTGCGCGTTTATTTTGATGAAGTTATGTGAAAACATATCGGACAGCTTGAAGCCTGTAAACTGCAAAATCCATTTTTAATGTTTGATCTGCTGTGTTTCTGAGGCTGAATGAGTGCCAGCGTTTTTTCTCGCAGTATAAAAGCTCGTGTAAAATAAATGGACGGCCTGAGGCCACTCAGAACAGAACAGGGCCGATCGCTGAGGGACCCGCGTGCTGAGGGCCGCCACGCAGAAGAATAATCACATGACTCTTATTCAGTGATGGAGATCTCAGGGTACTTCCAGCACCGCAGGGCAGAAGTACAATTCAGACCCTCCGTTATATAAAATATAGAACGATGCTTTGTGTTTATTTTGCACTCTGACCTCAATATGTGCTATATCATGACAGACAATAGCTCTCTTCATAAAAGCATCTTTAATACTGAGTCTTCACATGAATCCATCATATTTATTTGTTTAAGAATAAAATACTTGAGATTATTAACTGTTAGAACAAATTCATTCAACAATAACTGGATATATAGGAAACCGCCACTGCTAGACCTCAGCAATAATATTAGATGAACGCCTTTGATTCATCCAACAATGAACAGCTATCAGACATTTTTAGACAACGTTTGCGAGTCAGATATTTTATTTTGAACTTCAACGTTTTTGCATTATTCTAAAACCAATTTTCAATAGCTCTATAGAATAATATTACAGTGTCTTTTGTGTCTAGGAATAAAACAATGATACTATAACTGTGATGGCTTTATTTTCCACTGAAGCTCATTAGAGTTTTACTGTCGGAGCTTCTGTCAGTCGGTCTAGTCTCTGACTTGCTCTCTTATAAGAGGGAATAAAGATCGGTCTCCAGCTAAATAAGAAGTGACAGCGAAATCTCCTCTCGACTGCAGTGGTATTGACTGTGTGTCAGCAGGAGGCGCAGGCGACTCAATCAGGCGTCTATAAGGGGCACCTTGTTTTTGATAAAGGACCCGTATGTAATTGAGCAGCCATTGATGGACTGAGAGCATATTGTCGCCATGGAGGCCATGGTTAACATAGCAACGCACTATACACTGTAAATTCAAGTACCCTAGCATATAGACAAGACCTAAAGCTGGTCCAAGTGGGTGAGATCAGTCATTTTTAAAGACACTCAGCTTACTCCAGGTAACATCAGTCACAAACGTACAGTAAGTTCATTTTTAATAAAGCATCTGTAATAACTGTGTAATAAATGTACACTGTTACCAACACTAATACATCCATATTTATTTTGTGAAAATACAAAATAAAATCATGTACAACTTATTTACAGCCTTTTGTACAATGTAATATATCGTATTTCTGTCAAACTTTCCAAGAATTCTCCCATCACGCCATCACTCACCATCGTAAAACACACGATACAAACCAAATGTTTTACTTTCCAAAGCTTAAGACATTTTTCTTTTAAATTACACGTTTAATGCATCTGTCAATCATAAAACAAAGCTGTAGTTTCTTATTAAAATAATACACCAATTTTTTCCATTTTCACTTTTCAGTCATTCAAGCTGTGTAATTTCACGATCTCATAATTATGATTTTAGTTCCACTTTTCGCTGGAGTGGGTCTTTGCAGGTCCTCCCTCATGTCCGGCTCTGCCCCGCACAGCTGATCTGAGATCAGCCCTGTTATTAAGGCTTGTGTGAAGCGAATCTATGTAAAGCACATGTATAACCTGATCTGAACGCAGCGTTTATATGCAACACTGGAATGACTGAAGAAGTGAACACAGAAGCCCAAAGTTTAATCTCACACGTATCACAATATGACAAAAGTATCTTAATAGTAAATTGATGGATTAAAGCACTTGGTTATTAAAACCTCATAAGATTAAAATCAGTGTGAACGAAATACACAAAAAAGGCAAATCAAATCGATTGATACAAGATCTGGAATGTTTTTCAATTCACTTTACAAGCTAATATCAAGCACGTCAAAAGATCACAGGCTACCATGAATCACTACAAGCTTCCGTCTTTACACAACAGCAGTAAATATAAGCGGATTCACGGAGCCGGTTTTGGTGCGATCACACTAGACATTTTAGTTCATATACAAATGAACTCGAGACGCAAGCGCATGCGAGACGTTTATGTTAGCGGCTGCAGCGTTTATTGTTACCGGTTTGAGATTGAAAATTTGTGTAATTTGGTTTGAGGCACTTAGTATTAGTCAGAGATGTTGTGTTGTGAAGTTAACTGGTGTCGTTACACATGCACAACAAACACGAACCATGTAGGCCAATAATCCTCTGCATTTCGGTTGCTAGGAAACATTTGTTAATGTTGTAATTTGGTTATACGTTAAAGGGAACGACAAAGTCTCGGTTGATCGCACCGAAAGGTTTCAAGAAAACAACAGATCGTTTTTTTCCGTTTTCCCTAAACCTTGTTGATCAATCTCACCAGGCAAATGAACAAAGTAAAACAAATACACAAAAATCAAATCAAACGTATCGTAAAACAGCACTTTTATTGCTACGGTGCATAATCATTGGTACAGGAACACAAAGAAGCTGCCATTTGATCCAGCTGTAGTTACAGTTCTTTTATCGTGGATGTGTCCAGCATCTGGATTGGCTTTGGGCACCGGGGTGGGTTCTGCTGCCAGCAGAGAACCGGACTGAGGGAGGACCTGCGCCCACTCTGCGCGACACGTGGCGTCAATGGTTTGTCCTTTCGGTCTTTGGTTTAAAAAGGGAGTGTGACTAAAATAATTAGCGTGTGTTGCTAATAAACTATGTGACTACAGTTATGTGTGTATTTATGTCTAATAACTACTTGTAAACTTCATTAGAGTTGTAATTACATGTTACTGTATGCTGTTTTTGACAGGAAGTGTGCGTTCTACTCGCCTTGCTTCTACATGTGTATCTAAATCAATCTTTACATTATATTTCTGTTATTTACCCCACACACAAGTGTAAAATTGTCCTTAAAATGTCAAATTCTGGGTACCGATGTAAAACCAATTGAGATTCTACACAAGTCATGAGCTGTAGATAATGGCAGACAGAGGGTCAGTCAGCAGCCACAAGACGACACCTGACCAGGTAAGTCATCTCAGGGCTCCTCCTCCACCTCTCTGATTGGCTGGATGATGTTGCTGGTGGATTTGTACTGGGCCACCTGATTGGCTGGGTGTGTGTTGGTGTGTTTGATTGGTGTGGTCCTGGAGAAGGAGTCACAATCATCTGTGTACCAGTTCTTCTCTGTGGAATAAATTTGATTTATTTAGCGCTGCAAGGTAACGCAAGTACGTGAACACAAAACCGGCTAAGCGTATGCGTGTGGTTTGGCGTACTTGAAGACTATTGGGAACAACAAATAGTGTTAAATAAACGATAAATCAGAGGCTTGTGACTAAAGAGACGATGTTTATGTACAATTGTAAATTTGTTTAAAATTTTAAAAGGCAGGAACTTCTTTCACCACCAAAGTTTACCAATACATTATATTGTAGGATTGCTGGATATTGTTTTGGTTTATTTGTCTGTAAAGGACAGTATTTGTGAATGTTTTTTTGTAAAGACATTTGAGATTGTTGTTTTTTGCTTTGTTGGACTCGGAAAAATGACTCCATCACTGAAATCATGCGTCTATGTTCAGAACTCAAAACCATGCAAACTACGTAGTGTGCACTACAGACACTAACTAGGTCTCTACAGATGGCTGCGATGATCGAAAGCATTCTTGGGTTGTCATGGAAGCCCTTGTTAGATATCAAGACAATCACTGAACCAAGAGTCCCAGAATGGAGGGAAATAAGAGAGAAACGCATGCAGTCATGAGCTCCAGAAAAGCAGCCAGTACTAACAGAAGCCACTTTGCTTTTTGTTAAAAAGCAAAGAATCAACTAGCGCGACGGTTTTGAGCTCACGTCTGGACTCATAACCATCTGAGACATGAGAGCGCTAATGACATGCACACAGCTCGTACCTGAAACACTTCTGTTCGTCCTGGAGACACTTTAAAGAAAGAGGTAAATGCTGTCAGTCCAAACATCCTGAATCATTGAGGAAACGGTTTCATTCACACAGTACATATATATTGTTTTCCTGTAGCTCAGCTGGGTGTTCCTGCAGCTCAGTTGGTTGAGCATTGCGCTAGCAACGCAAAGGTTTTGGGTTTGATTCCCAGGGAGTACATGCACTGACAAAATGTATACCGTGCTGTAAGTCACTTTGGATAAAAGCGTCTGCCAAATGCAAATATCGTATATGTAGGACAGTATGACCATTTGACAGACACTTTAATCCAAAGCGACTTACAGTGCATTCACAGTATACATTTGAACAGTATGTGTGTTCCCTGGTAATCGAACCTGCAACCTTTGCACCACTAGCACAAGGCTAACACAACGGTAACACAAACCCTCTAATGAAAGCATTGGTGTTGCCATTTTTACGTTGACAGTTCACACTTAAATAAAAATCACTCCCACTCTTTAAATGTAGAGGACAAAATGTGACAAGAACTATGAAGACTAGTTGACCTAATGACCTAAATTTACATCAGTTCCCCACGTTAAGCTATTAACTGATACAGGACAACTTGTGAATTTAAAATACTTTGTGTTTTTGTGTCGTGTCTGAAATGTTTCGATTACAATCTGTCGTTGAAAGCAAAAATCACGTCATCAGTACAGAAAAAAATAATTTTATTATGTTCATTTTAATGTATAGCATACACTAGTTCATTGCAAGTTCATATAAGAAAAATCTTACACTTGATATTTAGAGAATCAAAACTTTGGTGTGAGCATCGTAACTACAGCTAATGAACATGAACAGGTTTCCTGTTTGCTTCATTACAAATGCTTATCAAACAGCTTTTGCAACACATGACATTAAACCATCGAAATGTGTTTAACAGCCTTAGAAATATTGAAATTATTTGTCATTGGAAGAGATTATACAAATGTCAGCGTGACCCCCTAAAATCACGGAAACAAACTCAACGGCTGCTCTAAATAAACGCATCACGTCTGTGATAGCAGCGGTAATGAACAGGTTCAAAACGTGGGAATGCCTCAATGCAAACATTTCTTCCCCATTCAGAGCGACGTCCATCTGCCCAACCAACAACAGCTACGACTCATTCATCGGTATGTTTCCATGGAAACAACATTCTGCTTCGAGGTTTGTTTCAAAATGGGTTTTTTAAATCACAATTAACCTGTCGCTCACGATGTAGACAAAAATCAGGTCAGGAATCGATGAGTGACACTTTAGTTTGGCGAGCTAAAAAAGAACGAGAGCACGTTTTAAAAAAGTATTTCCGTCGAACGCTTCAGAGTACGTCACTAAGCGTGTGTTTCTGTCCAGGCTGAATTCATTATTCACTATTATTACGTTCATGTATAATTGTCATTTCAAGAAGGCAGTGTTAAAAATAACAACATTGGAATATTAACATTCTTCATGAGCACATTTACAGTAGATACAGTAGGGTCGGAACATCTGAGACAACTTTAAAGTCGCCATGAAACAGAAGTTGTGACAATCTTTCCTGCAGTTTCTGAAATGAGGAGAAAATGTGGGACAGGACTTGATTTTGTTACTCTGGATTTGATTGGATAACTGGAAGTGGGAGGGGTAGACACTGCCTGGCCATTGGACAGTCAATATAGTCCCGCCCTCAGGAACAGATGAGAAGTGATGTCGTTTTGTGGGGAAGGTTATTGTTTTTGATTAAAGAGTACGAGGACACATGAATTTAAAAATGACGTACGGATAATATTCTGTAATATTCTGTAATATTACTGCGACGATTTGTCGTGTTACGTTTGATTTTTTTGGTTTTGTATTCTGTGCACTGTAATTGACTGTAACTGAATTTATTGTAGTGAAGTTATTAATTTTTACTCAAATGATGTCGGAATCAAGTGCTCTCAGTCTGTTGAACCCCGGCATATATGAGCCCCGGTCAAATAGCAGACGCGTGCCGTAATTTCAGGATGTAAAAGCACAGAGGCAGAATTCTGATGACACACTCGGCGGGTCGGTTGTTCTGGTACTGTAGGACTAAAGTGCAGTTTAAGTGCAAAATGGTAAAACGAACTAATTAACCGAACACAGTGTTGCCCGTGCTGCATGCTAATTAACAAAAATGTGTTCTCATGTAAACGGAGTTTTGAGATGAATGCAGATCTTCTAGGACAAGTTCATGAAGTAAACCTGATACATTTAAAGTAAAAAAGATTTGTGTGTTGATGTAATGAACCGTGTGATGACATGACCGCGGTCATCGTGGACCCGGGACGTCGCATCTGCACCAGAACAAGGTTCTAAATCAGAACCACACACGCACACAGACACACAAAGCGAGAGGTGTTCTCAAGCGCCCGCCCGCGACACAGGCACAGCTTAGAACGACAGATTCTCACAGAGGAACGTACTTCTGTTTGTCTCGACTTCGGCTGCGCCCCGGCCGGGCGGACGTGGGGATGGAGTGAGCAGACGGGCTTTTTTTGCCGGGGCAGTGGGTGGGGTTGGTGGACAGGTTGGAGCGGGTCTGACCAGCGTTGTGATCAAACTGCATCAGGCAGAAGATCAGATCTGTGGACACCAGCTCGAAGTCGTACGGAGGGTTTGTGATGACGTATCTGTAACAGAACAACAAACACTCACACACATACACAAATACACACGTGCTGTACACCTGCGCTGCTACACAGACCACCAGCAGGTGCCAAATAAACACTGAGAATGAACATCTTATGAGAAACTGAAGCGAGATCAGGCCACTGTCAGTGGACTGTGTTTGTGTTTCTGTGGACTAGCTCACCGTTTAGTGCACTGACTCGGGTTTCCGATGTGTGCGTCTCTCAAGCGATAGATTCCAAAACACAACATGTTGTACGTTTTTAACGCCTTACAGAATAAATCACCATAACATCCCCCATCCTGAAAAACAAGCACGACATTAAAACTCTTCAACATACTGCAGTGAAATACTGAAATACTCACGCAACTGAACACTGTATGTGAACACTGTATGTTAAACATCTATCAGTCTGTCTGTATGCCTCTTTATCTGTCTCTGTCTGTCTTTCTGTCTGTCTGTCTGCCTCTGTCTATTTGTCTCTGTCTGTTTGTCTGTCTCTCTGTGTCGGAAAAATAAAGAGTTTTGTGTCAGTTCATCTCTCCTCATTCTCACCCCAAGATCAGCGAATGGCCCGTCGTAGAGCGCCAGCTGGGCGACCCGGCAGCGGTCTCTGTTTGCCAGCGTCTGTGGGGTGCTGTAACCCCCCCGCAGGGCATTCTCCTCTGCCAACAACCCCTCCAGCTCCGGTGTGGCCCCTCCAGTCACCAGCGTCCGGATCAGAGTGAGAATATTATCATTAAAATACGTCTGAAAGAGAGACAGACAAACAGACAGACAGATTTAAAGACGCAGGACACAAGGTCAAAGGTCAGTGCACTTGAAGTGAGAGTGATGAGGACTCACAGCGCTCATTAAAGAGTCTAGGACGCTGACAGCAAACGCGGTCCCACAGGCGAAGGGCTGCGTGAGGTACAGTTCTGTGTCCGGGTCATCATCATCATCCTGGTCCAAAAACTGAACGTTTGAGTCGTTCACTGCAGACACACACACACACACACACACACACACACAGCATGAGGAGTGTGTTTATGTCAGGATTACAGAAAGAACACGCACAGGAAATCACAGGCTCGCATGCGGTCCAAAATGAACACCCCTCAAGCTCACGTCGAATGTAATGAGTGACACAATGACAATAATCTCATCGTCAGGACGACAATACACAGTTTCACGAATATAAATTCAAACCAAGTTTCATGACTGTGCGAAACGTTGATTTTGGACCCCGAGCCACTCGTTTCCTGTCATTCGTTTGTTCATTTTGATTCCTTTTGATGATCAGTTCGACAGAAGGTGAACGACACACACACGCGCACACACGATTTGACAGGCAGCTCAGAACACAGAGTCATGCTTCCACACACAGATCAAACCCTCTTTACAGTTTCCTCAAGAAAACAGAGCGAAACAAAAGACAAGCGTCTACAGAAGTGAAGGAGTGAAGGCGGAGGGCGAGTGATGTTTCGGCGGCTCTCTGGCTCTTACCCAGCTCAGTGATCATTGGGATGTTCGTTCCACTGCTTTTGTCCTGACTTAGAGAAACCAGGGGCAGCAGCTTGTCTGTTTTAGCTATCAGCATAAAACAACCCGTTACCATAGCAACTAGTTTATAAAAAGGCCACCTCCCTCAGCAGCCAGATTTTGTCACCCAAGTTCTATTTTCTCAGTAACTAGTTCAACAGTTCCTAGTTATTTTATTAACAAAACAATCGATTAGCATAGCAAATAGCATGCAAAACTGCCAGTTACCAAAACGATCAGAAACTGTAACCAGTTAGTTACCAGTTAGCCTCAGTAACTACTTACTAAAACAACCAGTCCCATAAGCAACTAGTTTGTCGTTCACATTTCGTTTTGTCTCAGCAACAAAACCATCCAGTAAACTCAGTTACTAGTAGGCAAAACAACCAGTTAGTACAGCTACTAGCTTTCAGAATTGCAAGCTGCATACCACAGCGAGCAGAACTTCATTTGACACTGTACAGAAATGATAAACAGTGTCACACAGCATGTGCTACATCAGTCCTGCTGTGGTAATGATCTCACCGAGTTCTGTGATGATGGGAATGTTTGCTCCTGTGGTTATAGACGCCTGCCGCACCAGGCCGTGGACAGGGCTGTTCTCCGGGGACGAGCGATCCATTCCGGGAGGAGTGAAACCTGCAACGGACACGCGGAGCAAACAGATTCAAAACGATCCGCTACAGCCAAAACACCATTTGATCTCCAAGCAAATAATCAATAATCACATAAACCGAAACTTGACCACACCATTTGAAATCATCTTAACGATTACAGATATACTGTCACTAAATCATTTTTGTTTTCACACCCTATAAGGCCAAATGTGCTGATAAAAAGATGATATAAAAATGACAACAGTACAAATTCAGCTGTCGCATCAATGCATCAGGTAAACACGTTCTACAGCCCTTGATCCATAAAGACCATGAAGATTCTCAAACTACACTAATTCATACATTCATACATACACAACACACCACAGGTTCCTGCAGGAGGCGCGACCGCACCTGCGCAGCTGCTGGTACGCATGTTCTTACCTTGAGAGTTGGCCTGCAGCACGCCGATGCTGTCGTCAAACAGCATGGACTTGATGTTGAGAGATGCCAGAATGCATTCTTTATCCTGCAGAGAGGCGTCGTCGATGTTGTTCTGATTGGCCGACAGAATGACGCACATGTCACACAGGTTGATGTTGACTGCTCTCAGATCAGCACGACTGAGCGGCGTGCCCTAAACGACACAAACACGATGACAAACAACAGCCAATCACCACCACGCATCACTGTGACATCATCGCTTTAATACTGGATACAGTCACAATAAAGCATTTCCCAGCTAACAATTTTAGGTTGTAAGAATGTTTCCCTAACGTTTCCATTAAGTAACAAAAAAGGTAAAAATGTTATTCTAATGTTCTAGGAAAATTCAAGTGTCCATTTTCTTTATGTTGCATTAACGTTATTGTTTGTTTATAAGAACATTATTCCAACTTTTTAAGTTCCGTGACGTTTTTAAAACGTTCCACTAACAACTTTATATGTAATATAATAACAATATAATAACATTTTTGATATATATGACACATAGTTCAAAATCTACCTCTCTTACTTTTAGAAAACATTAGCCAACATTCTGAGAACGTTCCCTGTTAGCTGGGTTCTCGCTTTTGTAAAATTTTACTGCATAGTGAACCTATTAAAACATTAGTTATATGTTATAATTAAAACATAACGTATATGTTATAACTCACAGGTAAGATGGAGACTTTGGGGAAGTTGTGTAGAGTCTCCCACTCTCTCTTCAGATACTCCAGAGAGCCCACGAACACGATGGGTTTCAGTTCATGATAGTGGAAGTTACTCGCCCTCAGGGGCATCACCAGGTTACGAAGACCAATCAGAGCCGACTTTACATCCCCAAATATACAGACCACCACATGACCACTCAAAACAGTCATCGCAGCCTCGCTTCTGGTCTGAAAGACAAACACCGAAAATCTGGCCTCTACTTACCCTGAAAAATCAAATATACCGTATTTACAAGATGGATCATTTTCTATCTTTTTTTATCCGAAGAAAAAGCAGCTAGCACAGATGGGCCAATGTTTCGATCACTTAAGTTACGTGATGAATTATTATAAATCGATTCTTACCAGAACGACCCTCTCGATGTCTTTTGACGGGCACCAGTGAAACATTCCTGTAGAATCATATTTCTTGATATTCTCATCCATCGTTTCCATCTGGTCGTGTCCTGTGACCAACAGCGGGTCGTGTCTGAAACACACGAAAACATCACATCTAAAACACAACATCGTCTCGTCTCTGCGTTTCTCTCATGTTACGTTTGCTGTTTACCTGCTTTCCTGGTTACAAGCATTTTGGAATACAAATACTGTGGATTTGGTTCTAATAATAATTTGTCATGAGAATGTAGCCAAATAATAAAACAAGATATTAAAAAGACTGAGGAAACCAAATCCCATTTATGTCTCTGATACGTTTGATATCATTATTCTATATTTCCAAAATAACAAGTGCAATAATACAGTGACAAGCGTGTTTTATGTATCGTTTATTTAATTTTCCTTCCACAGCTTCCTGTAGAAAATGATTCTGGTGTATTATGAATTATAATATTGACATATTCATCTCGTGGGCGCTAATATTTGTTGTGCTTTATTTCTGTGTCGTCGATGAACTGTGAAGTGTTTCGCCTCCTGGGGCGACTCCATTCAGAAACACGAGGGGAATAAATTGAATCCCGGGAAGCACGGCCCGGATTACAGGACCTGATGGAGCACAGGGGCGTAACGCAGCTCTGGGGTCTCAGAATTTCTGATTTGCCCATTAGAGGGGTGAAGGTTTCTGTGGCCTGTCAAAGAGCGTTGCCATCCATCATCCTCAATTCACTGTTACCTCTGTACATTCAATCTGTCTTCTGTCCATCAGCGAGCCATTAGAGCTCAGACATCTCTCTCTCTCTCTCTCTCTCTCTCTGTCCATCACAGTTAATGCACACACTGACAGGCAAACCGCACACTCAGAGACGCCACACTGCAGCTGCAAGCCAGTTACACCGTACCACACTGCGCTTGTACCCGTGTGTGTTGTCGTGGTGACCATTACCGTCAGTAAACCTCACGAAACCTTTCACCTGTGTTACTAAAACAAACAAGTTAATTTAGTCACTCTTTCATTTTCAATTATTCAGGAACCGGTTACCAATACTGCCGGTTACTTCAACTAGTTACCTAAAACAAGCCATTTTGTGACATCTAGTTAGTTCAGCAACTAGTTAACTGGCAGGGAATGTGGTTAATTACCCTAATCAATGCCTGTTTAAAAATGTTAACAGTCATGAAATGATTTTCGTTATACAAAAACATCATTTGAAATGTCCGTTTTTGAATTTTGGGGTGAAATGCTACCCAAACTCTTTAGCAGAATTCACTCCAACATAGTACGGCTGAAGGCCGAGCATCATCAGATGTGACATCAGATCTCACAGCATCAGATGTTCACTGACAGCAGATTGTAAAGACTCAATCTCTCGCTCTGTGTGATGCTCTCTGGGGTTGATCTGTCAATGCTCACATTTATACCTTCTTTGTGAACAGAAAATCAATCGCTGGCGGAACAACTCGTAGCGGTCAGGAGAGACAGAGTGTCTCAGTCGGGTCCTGTAGCCGATCGAGCGCTCGCACACACAAATACAGTAGTAAACAAACAAATACACAGTGACAAACAGAGTAATAGGACTGGACAGTGATGCGGAAGCCCCGCCCCTCACACAGATAAAGCAGATTACCCATAATTCCTAACCAGGAAATCAATCAAATTATAGTGCTAATGTACAGTAATGATGTCACTAGGATACTGGGTTCGGGTCACATGGAGTCAAAGAAATATGACACATGAGTGTGTTGAGTTCTCAGATGAGACCAGCTCCAGTAACAATCCGGTTCTTGTCATTCTGTGGGCTTCTCTTCCCTCACATAACCTGACACTAACAGTAAGATCCAATCTGCTCTTCATTACTAATTCACCGGCCCTGCAGACCGCACAGCTGATACACAACATCAGAATGTTTTCTGCTGCTGGTACAAGCGGAGGAGCCCTCGGGCTATCGAAGAACAACACACAGAACAAAGCTGCTCTCCTCCAGCTAACCTGAAAACGCTTCGCTATCCCTGCTGGCTTTAATCTTTACATAAAGACAAAAAAGCAAGCGGAGAGTATTTACGCCTCGGTGTAAATCCTAATGGTTCCCAACTCACACACCTGCAGTATATATGAGAAATCTACATCAACTTTCAAAACGTCATTCAAAAACGTTCTTACAGTAATAATAGTTATATATGACGTTTTTAGCATTATATATATCATATATTAAAAACTACTCTTAAGTTGTTTATGCAAGCAATGTTTTAAAAATGTTACATAATTAACAAATGAATCGACCAGAATAACATTTTTATAACCCAGCAAAGAGTTATTCAAAAAATTTTTTTACTTAATGGAAACATTAGGGAAACGTTCTCACAATCTAAAATTGCTAGTTCGGCTAGTTAACTATTAAAATCATAAACAATAGCACTACCTATGGCAGTGTACAGTGACAATACGAGTTACTTGTTTAATACTGGTGGTTACGAGTTAGTTTAATACTGGTGGTTAAGAGTTACTTGTTTAAAACTGGTGGTTAGTGTCACTGACTCTACACGTGCAATACTAACAGTGACGTTCGCTTTAGCCCCATTCATTACATGAACGCTCACGCATATAACCAGCGGATGTATGATTTATTATTTGCTGATTTATGTTGCTGGAAAGCCCACTTGTTATTAATTACTGTCCACATAACATGAATTATTCGTGCTTGCTGTCATGATAAAGTATTCAGAAGATATCATCTCGTGGCATCATTCCGTATTAATGGCTTTATTAATTCAATAGCGACTCTTTCATCAGTCAGAATCAATAAATGCATCTTTAATGCGCACAGACGAGATAAAGGCAGCACTCAGTGTGGGCGGGGCTTCGAGAGGTCCCGCCCCGCACTACTACAGCCTGGGGCAAAAGAGGCTGATCCTGGCTTCTGATTGGCTGGAGCCCGTGACCCGTGTCATGTTGACTTTAGTATGTAAACATGCATTAGAACATACATACATGCATGTACACACACACTCGGTCCTATATTGGAGTAATATTTGATTTTCACATTTTCAGAAAAACGTGAGCCCGCTTAACCCATCTAGGGTGTTGTAGGCGGTTGTCAGGGCGTAACTAACGCTCCTGAATGATTCATAACGCGTCGCTATGGAGTTGCTAAGGTGTTGCTAGGTGGTTTCTCGGATCGTGTGCTCTTACCTGATGATTTTGGGCGAGCAGGCGGGCGGGTTTCTCATGCCTCCGTTACGCTGCTTCTTCTTGGGCGACAGCGCCGAGTGTTGCTCTTCCTCCACTACTGAAACATCAGCGACAGTTTGAGACGCTACAAAAGCGATTCATTTACAAACGACACAGCAAAACACTCAAAAACACCGCAAACACACAACGACACAGTCGTACAAAGAGAAAGACAAACAATCGGACTTTTCGAGACCGATCTGTCATGTCATGAACAGATTGACTTCAGTTTCACATGCACACGCGTTATTTCACTCAGTTTACACAAAATCTTCCCGGCGTGTTTCATCTGCAAAACTGTGAACATTATTAAATGCCTGCCATGAAAATGTACTTTTAATTATTATACTAATGTCGGTTCTGTTGCATCCATATTTCAAAATAAAGACAAACTGTATAATTGACCCGTCCCATATTGCAGATCAATATTTCTTGTCTATGTATTTGTTTATTTGCTAAGCACCCATACAGAAATACCAGTACCCACATTATACTGGTGTCTATAATGCACACGTCACTTCATAACTTTGTGTTTATCATTTTTAACTATTAATTCGGTTTGACATCTACTTTTCTCTGGCTGATTTGAAACACAAGTCGACTAGCATGTTGCATGATTTTAAACGGGATGGTTTGTTTAGTATTTCTGCACCCTGTTAGTTCTCATGCATTGCCACGATGCCAGGCGGAGGCTTACGGCTCACGCGGCCGCTGATCACGGAGGTGCAGCTGGAATGATATCTGTATTTAACGGGCAGACTGCACGCCCGATGCAGGCGTGCTGCCTCGGACCCTGAGCCGCACTGGTGCAGTTCTCTAGCGCTGGCCAGACTGAGTCGGTGCAGGTACGAGGCGGCTGGTGACAGCAGACTTCCTTTACGGTTATTTACTAAAGGCACCGACACTCTGACCTCCGGGCCAGCAGGGGGCGCCCTGGCGGCGGGCTGAGCTCTGTTCAGGGGCGGTATAGCATTCTGGGGCTGGAATGTTGGTTTGAGTTCATCTCTTACTGTCGGACAAACATTTGCATTCAGAAAGTGAACAGTACAGTCACGTTGAACATACATGTTGTTGTTTTATGATTACCTGCTTTAATAAATTGTGTTGTACAATATTCTGATTCTGCTGGCCAGTAAGGTCGGACTGACTCTGTTTTAAGAGTGTCATAGGCCAGTGGTTCTCAGACTTTTTCAGCAGGATTTCCCTCGTTTAAGGTAAATCCTTTTGTGCCCCCCTCCCCCCATTGTCAAACTTACGATTTTACTTGAAGAGTTTTGGATTATACCAAAAACAAATGACTTTATACAATGCCATCAATTCTCTTTGTAGCCTTATTTCTCTGATGTTGAATATTAAAAATGCGTATAATACAAATATTTTATTATTATTTTTAAATACATAATATTTTACAAAGCACAATCCTGATTGCATACAGGTAAAGGTTTTAAAATCATTTCCTACACTAGACATTTCTATGCGACCCCTCTAGCGCCCTCTTGTGGCCTCGCAGGGGACCGCAGCCCGCAGTTTGAGAATCACTGCCGTGGAGACAGATCTGGTTTGTCAGGACACCAATTTCAGCAACATTTTCATGCACCTCAACTGCCGTGTTGCAACGCCATCTGGTGGTAAATGAGAGCAAGTGCCTCCCCACCCCCACCGTTTACATACAGTAGACCAGATAACAAAGTTATTTATTTTTAACACAGACAGTTGATGCGCACCTTGTCACAGCAATTATCTGCGTTTGGAAGGTTAAAAAAAATTCATAGTTTATATTTTAAAATTCAAAGTCAGTATAAAAACAGTTCAGAAATGTGAAGTTAGTTTTTCAGCAGCGTTTGTATCCAAACAACACTTGCATTAATAGTTTGTTGTAAAATGTTGTTGCAATTATATTTTTCAGTGTGATTTAAGAATCCAGATACTTTCTGGAGTCACTGTATATACATCCGTTCTGTGGCTGGTATTTATAACATAATGAATAAATTAGCCTCATTTCCACACTAGTACATCAGACTGCATCACACTGAATGTCTTCAGATATGAATATGTGAATGAATGAAGGGATGAGACAACAGGAAGTTAAAAAACAAATCAGTATAAATGGAAACTTACTTGATTTGATGTATCCGTTATAGTTACTTTTAGCTGAGAAAAGATGAAGAGACAAAATGAGGTTAAAGTGAGACACATGGAGCGGTTAAGTGATAAACTAATAAGCTTTAAAGCAACTAAAGGTAAAAACGAGATAAAAAGTACAACATTTTACTAGTGTGTGTTTTTAAGGAAGACTAACCACTCACAAACTCTATGAGAATCAAACGTGAGGTAAAACGCTGAAGAAATTGACTTTGCGTTCTTTATCCTCCGAATAAATTTTGCCGTCTCTACTAATAAGCTGATATATCGAATCAGGTGTGTTAGATCAGAGATTGTCCCCATACTTATAGTATATTTAATTCTCATATTCCTATAGAAGTAATATGTTATATTAGCCTCAAACACTTCACATAACGATTCGAAAACACTGTATTAAAGTATGAGTATTCTAACACAGCTAAACGGTTAAAACAATGTTATGCAAAAGCACAATATAATGCAGGACAAAACCAAACTACTCCGGCATTACTAGACATTCAACATAAACACCATGCAGGCGACCAAATCTACCACACAACAGATGCGTCACTGATCTAAGCAGCCTTTCCCACAGTGGTACCACCTCTACAAGGCACTGCATCAGCTACATGGCACACAGAGACGGTCGGCAGGCACAGATACACATGCGGGCGCTCGATCACTTACAGGTGTGTAAAGTGGCTGTGTTATCATACAGAGAGACAGAGGAGAAGGGGAAACCGTGCTGCAGAGCCTCCATGTTACTAGCCACACTGTCCGACATGCACGAGCAGCTGCGCTCTGCCCCGCGGCAAGCTACACAACATGCCAGACGCATTCTCTTGTGGCCCGGCTTCTTGGCTGGGGTCAGGGGTGGGTGAGAGGAGAGGAGG
Source organism: Botia almorhae (assembly GCA_036877575.1). Classification (NCBI taxonomy): domain Eukaryota; kingdom Metazoa; phylum Chordata; class Actinopteri; order Cypriniformes; family Botiidae; genus Botia; species Botia almorhae. The sequence continues at coordinate 49,243 of JAZGTJ010000743.1, read as the reverse complement.
AGAAGCTGGTTATAATGGATGGAAGCATTATTTTGCTAACAGAATTTGGATTTTCGGAAACTGTATAGGACCTAAGTAGGATTCTTGAGGTACACCTTTAGATGAAGTCATATGCAGTTCTGTTGTGGAGTTAAATCACAGTTTCACCAACTGGATATGAGCAAAAATGCCTCAAGCCCTGTTTAATATGTGCATTTAAATGTATAATATAATAATAATGTTAATTAAACATTTGGCAAGATATCCACAACAAAAACAGAGAATAACCCAGTTAGTGTGAGTGTTAGAACAGTGAAAAGTGAAGCCGTCCCTTGTTGATGATGCAAAGGAGGACAGGGGGTTGATGGGAAATGTAGTTTTACACACACAAACACATGCAGCAGGCTGGTACAGTAGACATATGTGTGAGCAGATGAAAGCAGTCATTACTCACAATACAACACTATCAGAGAGAAGGGAAATGGTCACAGATCCACGCCAGCGAGAGAGAAGGGAAATGTGAGAGGTGTCAATCACAAATAAAATGCTTGTGATGTATTAAAGTCTCAGGTGGAGGTCAAGCTTGTCCGTCCAGAGAGGTGAGAGAACACACGCCTGCGCGTGGAGTTTCTGACTGAAATACTCGGTGAGGAAATACTCAGAAAGTGTGTGTGAAAATATGTTAAAAAGCGTCAAAAGCGTGTACACACACACACACACACAGACACACACACACACACACACAGAAACTTAGAGAGAGAACCTCTGTTTGTTATATCCCTAGATGATAGATAGATAGATAGATAGATAGATAGATAGATAGATAGATAGATAGACAAATAGATACGAGAGACTTACAGCGTTTACATCCACACTTCTTGATGCGTTTGGGGTCGGTGATGTCATCGTGACAGGCTTTACAGTAGAAAAGGGCCCTGATGACAGAACATCCACACAGCTCATGAGATCTGACGTTATATTTGGATATATATCAGACGACAGGCACCCTGTAAGCTCCTCACCTCTTCACCTCTTTAGCATCACTGGCGATGAAGAAGCCCAGCGTGCCTTCCTGCATCTTCACATGGTTGCCCGGGTTTATCAGCGTGCTGCGACACACAAAAACACTCAGCGAACCATCTAACAACCTTCTGCTAATCACATACCTTCACTTATAGCAACATGAGGAAATGGATGGTTCATGCCATAAATGACCAATAAATACTCAGATACAGATGATGGACATCTAAAGAAGCATCGCAACATATTTAAGGTTCCGCAGCCTGCAAAGAACATGCGTTCAAATAAAATATGTAAATAAAAGAAGTGGAAATGCACGATGAAGATTATCGTTATGCGTAAAAACACAAGTTTAACGTTATTAAATGTTTCGGGATGGTTCTTGCATGCAAACCTGGTGAGTAAACGTTTAATATTCAGACGTCAAGTCATGTTAAAATAACAGTTCAAACCAAACTCCTGTCAGCAGTTACTCACACAGCTTCAGGCTGTGAGAACGTTCCCCTAACAATTGCATTAAGTAACCGAAACGTTAAAAATATTATTGTGAATGTTTTAGGAACGATCAAAACAACCCGTTTTTAGATGTTGTATTATCGTTGTTGCTTAAAGTTATAAGAACATTATTCAGCCATTTTTAAATCTTATTAAAATATATTTTTAAAACATTTCACTAACAACTTAAGAATAACATTTTTGAATGTAATTTTAACATATATAATATTTTAAGTTCTTATAGTGTCACATCAAGAATGTTTTTGATAGCTTCAGAGAACTTTAACAGAAGATTAGCCAACGTTTGGAGAACATTCTCTGTTAGCTGAGTCATGAATTTCTATCTTCAGTGAAACACAAAAGGAGCTCGTACATTATACTTTCCTGTAGCTCAGTGGTTAGAGCATGGCGTTAACAACGACAAGGTCATGGGTTCGATCCCAGGGATTGCACATACTCAATGTATAGTGATCAATGACTATAATGCAATGTAAGTCGCTTTGGATAAAAGCGTCTGTCAAATGCCTAAATGTAAATACGCACATAAAGCTATTTCGTACCTTAGAATTCACATGGACTTTTACTATAACAGTATTTTTCATTTTGACAGTATAAAACATCCGTCACTATCAGTGTACAGAAATTCTCACCCCTAAAGACTCTTTTTGTGCTTCACAGAGGAACATAATAATAAACAGAATCACGTGGGTTTGAGTAACTGCAGACGGAATTGTAGTTTGCTGTTACTTTAACATTTAATACGGTCGAATACACACACATATAATCACAGAATATATAAACTGATCTGGTGACAAAAAAAGCATCCAAACACATTCAGTACAGTCAGATAAACGCGTGACTGTCTGCAGAGAGGAAGCCTACAGTACAGTGTACACACACACACACACACACACACACACACACACAACTCGACTGTAACTCAATATATCCCTTGAAAATCTACAGAGAAAAAGTTTCATGAAAACAATCCCCTAAAACATTCTGGGGGAAATCTGAGCGGTACATTTTCAAGAGAATTTGGCATGACGTGACCACACCAAACGAAACCTTATACAACATCATTTCATACCATTTTCCACCCCTGCGGCAACAAACACACAGACAGCAAACAGCAGCCCAGTAAGTCAGAGCTTCAGATGCAACCAAACTAACAGCTGTGTGAGTTCTTGAATGACTTTTCGTTATAATTATCACCAACGTTTGAATTATGATTTGCTTTACCTGCTCTCTCTCTGGTCTGATTTATATTCGATGGCGATCAGCAGGAGTTTGAGCTTGACGTAACAGAGTCTGCAGAGAAACACAGCACAAGAGTAACACACGGAGTTCGGTGTGAAGCGGATTTTAAAATCTGAATGATTAATCTGAATCTCCAAAAACCAATTTAACACAATCATAATTTATTGTCCTATATTCTTCGAAAAGTCACACACTGGATACTTACTCACAAACTGTGGGGAAGGACAAGCCCACAAAGGCACTGGACAGATACTCTGTGTACATTTCATTGGCAACTCCCTCCAAATAATACTTCTGCCACGTGTCTTCCTCAATCTACGAAAAAGATGCAGATCTCACGTTCAGTATTTAAAAGCACCAGTCATGTATTTTGCAGCGTATAGTCGTGTTTTGACTGACCTTGATGTAGGACCTCATGGAGAAGAGATTGGCCAGCATGGTGGACAGACCCGGTGCCAGGCAGCTCTGAGCGATGAAGCCCAGCTTGAGCTCAGCGAGGCAGATCGCATCATCTCCTTCCTTCCAGTTCCAGCTCGGGATGTTGAGGAGATGAGCCTGGAAAGGAAAAATCTGCTGTTGTATTGTGTGAATTACTGTATATATATATATATATATATATATGTGTGTGTGTGTGTGTCAGAACCAAACAGAATTTTAGGTTCTAAAAACGTTTTTCTATTAAGTAACAACAACGTTAAAAATGTTATTTTAAAAGTTCTAGAACAATGTTTTTAAAATATGTGGTATATGATGTAAAAAAATGTTCAACGAACGTTACTACAATAATTGTTTTGATAACTTTGAGAAAATGTTTAGAGAATGTTCTGAGAATGTTCCCTGCAGAACTCTCACCTTATTGTGGTACTGAAGCATCTGTGTGATGATTCTGATTTTGGGATGGTAGTTTTTAATAGATATCACCCTGTTAAACACACAGCACACCAGTGACCTTCTGTAACTCTACACAACTGGTTGATTTTTCAGATCAAGTCAACATAAAATGCATTAAAGATTCATTTTACACCTGCAATCTGACATTCCGGAGTAAAACAGGATATTTAATGAGAAAATTATGTAAAGTTAAAACCAGAACCGAGCGGCTGATTGGAGGAGAAGGGGTTAAAACGAACGAGTAATTGGAAACTAAAGAGTTTGTCTTTTTGAGAAGCACAATGAATCAACGACACAGAAACATTTATTAATAAAGTTATCAGAGTGAACAATGATTTCATGTCGACTTAAGTTTACAGTTACAATTAAACAACTGTGCGCAGGTTTATGTAGATCAGTCTGTGCGCTCCCTGGAAATCAAACCTACAACCTTTGTGTTGCAGGCGCCATGCTCTACTAGCTGAGCTGAGAGACACTTTCAGAGAAACAGCCGGTTCTACCTCATGATGTTTGACGCGTCCTCAGCATCCGGGTCCGCGCAGTATTTATTAGCTAAGATCAGACACGCATCGGCTGACTCAATCTACAAAAACAGATATCAGATGATAACTTCATCACAACAATTATTCTGAAATACAGGATAATATTGAATAAACAGCTGACTTCAATTCAATTCGGGCCAATGCACAAATCAATTATTTTAAAAACATCACAACTCTCGTACCTTCACCCGGGCAAGATCATGTGGATTAAGAACTGACCCCTGGTAAAACTCCACCTGTGTAAAGTGTCTCTTGAATAAGGCTTCCAGCTCAAGATTAGGGGAAATACTGTAACACACAACAGCCCACAGTGAACAAGTGTTGAGAACTTTTGCTTGGTTCAAAATACACAAAAATGTGTTAATGAGCAAGTGCATAACAGATCACAACGGTAAGATTATAACAATGATTCATTAATGTCGGGTTAGATGTTCCTGGAAAATTACAGTTTGGCTTCATTTGACTTTAACATACATAAAAATTAAAAGTACGTAAAGTAACATGCAATTTTAAGTTTCAAACAGAGATGGCGCAAATTGCACCTTTAACACAAAATAAAACAACATATAATGGTCATAAAAAAACAGACTGAAATTGTTGCGCTAGATTTAAAATGCTTTTAATGTTCATTTTTCCTCTGTATACGCTGTATAGAAAACTGACTGAACATTCTTTAAAAAGTCTCATGTTTTGTTCTGAGAACGAGTCTGAGGGCGAGTAATCAACAGAAGGATGATTTTTATGAGTAATACCCCTTTAATTCTCTGTATTGGGACACAGCACGCACTTACTTATGGAGAAAAACGATTTCTACATTGACATCATCCCTGTCCTTGTGCAGGAAGTCTTTGAGAAAGTTGGAAACGCTCTCCAGCGTGATGTGACCGCACACAACGATATGCCTGACGAGAAACAGATGAACTCTCATCAGAAAGACTTTCAACGGGAAAAACTACACAAGACCAGAGGAGGAAAACCACCCCAGACCTTCGGAAAACAGCATCTCTGAAACTACAGGAAAGAAACCATGAACGAAAAGCGGCTTATGTTTAACATAACAGTCGATGTGTCTGATGCTTTAGGAGAACGTGAGTCTGGGGTTGTTTTCCTCAGTAAAATTTCAATGTTTTTTGAGAAGACAAATACACCTTGTCTTAACTATAAAAACAAACATCAGAAATTAATAAGCTGTCAGCTGTACCAATATTGCAGTGAGTTATTAAGACATATTAAGCAGCAGAATTATTTTCCCCCAAATGTTTATTAAAACAAGAACTTGGGGCGGGACACGTGGCCTGTCCTGTTCTGAAACAGACAATAGGCTTTAGTTTACTACACAGCTGTGAATCATGATTTGCTGCTTGCTGTTGTCAATCAGATGATGCCGAAATAGTACGTTTAATTCATAAAAACAATTCATATGCAGTTTATAATTAACTGTCGGCTTACAAAACTACTTCAGCACTGTATTCAGTGACTGTATTTACACGGAACAATACACATAACTGTAGTCACATAAAATGGCTCAAAAATGCTGTGAAGTTTTAACAGTTTTGGGTTTTGGGTCTGTGATGCCTGTGCCCAGTTTAATATACATACTATCGTGAATTTGTATTCTATAAAATATGAACATATTACAGATGTATTTTAAAAGGTCTGGGTTAATTAAAATACGAAGCCAGAAAAGCAATAAACAAATCCAAAAAACGTGTTGTGCGATAAACATACAGCAAGTACAGCCACTGACACGCACAGAAGCCCAGGCGTCGCGTGAGACTGCCACAAATAAGCGAAGCGATGTGCAACTCACAGAACGCCACAAGCAATGAGATGATTTGTGCCCTCTGACCCCAAACCCTCTATGTCATAATACTACTTCCTGTGATGTCATAATACTACTTCCTGTGGAGAGGCGCCTCTGACATCACAAGAAGGGTGTGCAGCCACTTCCTCTGAGGTAAGAGTTTGACTTACTTTCGTCCGCGAGTGGAGTTATAACTGCCTCCATATTTCTTCCGATTAAGGATGAGAGCTGCGATTTCAGGCACGTAGCGAGCAAACATTGCCTACATGCGTGGAACAGAGAAAGAGACGAGCATGCAGACGGGCCGGCTGCGCAGAGCTGCGCAGCAGAGCCCGCGGTACTTACTTTCTTCCATTTACTGCACTATAGGAACCACCATATTTCTTGCGGTTTCCTATTAACTCTATGATTTCAGGAACGTAGCTGGCAAACATGGCCTGGAGGAGGAGAGACAGGAGAAAAACCACAACAGAGGTCCTGCTGATGCAAATGCAGAAAGAAGGTTCTCACACACCGACATTAAAAGGCTCGTATCATGCGTGTTCACTTTCCCCCCGAGGTGAATTTAGTCTCCCGCACCCAAAACAACCATCGTTTGTTTCTAAAGATGATTTTAAAACCTCTCTCTGACATTATAATGCTGTACTGTACCTTTAAGACTTCATTGTCACTGGAGACGTGCTGTATTTATTTGCGAGCTACAGGTTTTCCCTCCATTCAAATATTATCTGCGGTCACATTCACAAGCTTTCACAATTCAGCTGTTTGTTTCTCAGCCCTTTTGCTTTAATCACTCGTTTTCATAGTACAGCCCAGATAACAGGGAACAGAGTCTCAGAATATTCTCCAAAAGTAAAAACGTTCTTGGAGTAACGTTAATAGAACGTTATATATCATATGCGTCAAAAATATTATTCTTAAGCTGTTAGTGAAATGGTATCAAGCAATGATGTTAATGCAAAAATGGACGTTTTGAACTTTCCTAAGTTGAAGAATGTTTCCCTAACATTTCCACAAAGTAACACGAACGTTAGGGAAACATTCTTACAACACAGTTAGCTGGTAATGAACTCTTGTCTTAAAAGATGGAAAGGAAAATGAAATTGCTTACAATACGAGCCCTTAAATGTTTAAGACTGGAGCCCTTCACTTTAAAAAATCCAGAGAGTTTGAATGACAAAAGGAGAGTCAGAATGTACACATGCATTGTTGAGATTTTAGAAGACTTTCAGACAAACATCCCTTTTAAGAGAGATATAGAAGTTGTAGAAGAGACTAAAAAAAGCCACAGAGGAGATTCATTCTGCATTTTTGAGAGGGAAAACAGCGATGCCAGGGAGAAATCTCAAGAGCCATGTTTAGACCAAACAAACTCTTTATGTTGGGTTGATTATAAACCGTCATGTGCAACATAACTCAACGAGCACCAATGAAAACGTTTAAAGCCATTATTCAAAGCGGTGCAATTACTACCAAAAAACAACTTATTTAACTACATGAAAAAAGAACACATTACATTATATTATAAGCCTAATAGCACTCCACTTAAAAACCTCATTGGTCACTAGTCACGAGACATGCAAGAACCAATGAAATTCAAAATGATTGAATTATTGAAGTAAAATTTATTGGCGAATTGTCATTTTTGAGTGGAGTACCTCTTTAAACCATTTATAACTCGAAATGAACGAGCTTTAATTTAATATTTTATTATAAAACAGATTAATAAAGTGCTTCAGTCATGCTAAAACACGTTTATCTTAAGACTAATAAAGTATCTTAAATGGATTTATATAACGTGGTACCGTGATGTATGTTGACATCATAACAGCGCGTCTCAACCCCTCATAAAGTTTGTTTGAGACTGGGAGTGGGGGTAAATTGGGCCAGTTTTCTAAAACCGCATTTCTAATCATGAATTCTACAAACAGAATTACTTTGTGCTCCCTAATGATGGTTCCACTCATAAAAGCACGTAAATTAACAATAACATTTAAAACATGTAAATAATCATTTGAGAACAACAAGAACCAATTTAAGAACCAAAACACAAGCAGAACCACAGGAAGAACAATTCTGAACATCTGGACGGACTGAAGTGAAATGAAGGGTGTGGTTCCACTCTGGTTGTCAAGGTTACAATGATAAAGGACTTGATCATTAGACATAGAAATGCAGGCTGTATAGGTGGATTATTATGGGATGTCTTCTGTTATTTTTTTTACCAATCCTCCAAGAATGAAGAAGACCATGAAAAGGCGTCCCAGGGTGGTTTTAGCGCAAACGTCTCCGTAACCCACTGTTGACATGGTTACCATGAGTAAGTACACACACTCCCAGTAGGAAAGTGGTTGGGAATTTTGGAAGCTTTCCCAAGGATCTCCTGAGTTTTCCACCTGGAAAGATATCAACAGAGCCAGCACTTCTGTCAGACGGTCTTGCATTTAATCTAGAGAGTTCAGGTGTGTCATCTTCATTTAAAATCTCTCTCTCTCTCTCTCTCTGAGATGAACTTACCAAATGTATGAATCCTGCAGCTGTCAGCCATGTGCTTATAAAGATTGAGCACAAATTCACCAACTTTATGGAGTTGCTACAAAAACAGATTTCAGAGATGCTTGCGTGAATCGACAGCGGTGATCAGAATAAACACAATTTGCACAATCTCATTTACATAAACCTATTACATAACCACAGATTACAAGTGTGTCCTTCATACTTTGCAGTACACAATCATCACCCATCATATATCTTAAACACATTCAATATTCAACTCATGGATTAAAATGATGGATTTTTGTATTAAAAATGTTCCAGGTGTTTCTTAATGTATTCTGGAAGTGTTTCAAACGACATGTTTTCTGTATAGTGTGCTGTAGTGTATTGTTTATATCGTTTCTCTGGCCATTATTCAACACAAAAACCAATTCAGTGACTGTTGTTTCGTTAGCCAGCAAATTTCACCTCTATCTGAGTGAAGCAGATTATTTCAGATTGTTCCGCTGTGCAATAAGCTTTCCTGCACATCTGTGTCGAAGCTTTAGATCTAAGCTTTGGTCAGACAGACTCATGTCTCATTACTGCAAAGACCATTGACATTGTGGTAATGAGTCTACGGTAATGAGTCTAAGATATTTCAACACGCAATAATATGTTTATTATAAACGAGATTAAAACACTAAACGCAAACATTTTCTTATTGCATAATGAGATATTAAATATACTGTATATTCGACTTTCTCCGTGTACATATATATAAATATATATATATATGTGTGTGTGTAAGCATGTGCATACACACAGAAATACACACACCGTTTCAACTGATTTGAATACTTCATTTTCAATTAAGAAACATTATTACACAATGCAGGTAAAGAATCAGAAACAATCGTTTCAAAATGCATAAGAAAATGACGTGCGTCCGACTGCAGCGATTTCTTACCTTGTTTTTAAGATATTTAGGAACTGAAGTATTTCTGAGAACTGGATCAGCCTCAGAGCTCTTAAAAACCTCAATCCTGCATGAAAACAAACAAGCGATTAAAAACACGCTTTAAAGAAACAGCGCTGACATCACGGCACACTTTAAAACACTCAACATGTGTCATTCGTACCTTTAAAGCTTTCCTCCATGTTTAACAGTGGCATTGATTTTATCAGCCCTTAGGAACTTAAAAATGATTTAAATCAGCACCGAAATAATCTTAAACCTCACAGCCGCACCACTGAACACAACTGGATTGTGTTTATTTCCCCGACTGACAGACAGAGAGAGAGCGCAACATCTGCCCTGGACATCTGTGACGTAAAAGTGTGAGTCCGGGTTTCAGAAGCATTACATAAAAATCTCTTTGTGACCACCGTTAGATGATTCTGCTTATTAAACATGCACAAACACGAGACAGACTCGCTTGTATCAGTCATCACACGGCTGAGCCTTCATTCAAAACTCTGTATGATTGTTTTGTGTTGTGAGATTGTGTCCATTTTTGTACTTGCAGAATGATCTGCTACAGTATATAAGCAGGGCATACTGCATGGACTACGGTATCCCACAATGCAATGCACTTACCCACAGGAACAAACACTCACTGATTTCTCCGTCAGGAGAGATCTCAAAAATGTCTCAAACTGAGCTCAGATTTGCCCAGTCTGCAATCAAGTCAAAATTCTTCAAGATTTTAATATGAACTCAAACATTTCTCATTAGATTTACCCAAATCCAGATTGTTTTAGCTATGATCTACATAAATTTTACAGCTTTGTGCTCTTCTGTGTATTTTAACAATCGTCTCATTTGTTTCTACTTTTAATTCTCTCGAGCAATTTTGAGAGAAACATCACAAAGCTGATACTTAAACGAAACAAAACTGAGCTCTCCATCAAATCTCCTGAGTTATGAAAGACCAATATCTGAGAAATAACATTTTTCTCAGGCTACATTTATAGTGCGATTAGTGACAAAAATAAACCATGACGGTCAGCATCTGTGTTTTGGTCTGACAAAACTGGATTAAAACCAACTGTACAGCATTTACCGAATTAAACATGCAATTTAATCGTGTTTAGTCACGTGACAATATCATACGGCGATAATGTAGCGCTGTTTAAAATGTGTCGCGTTTAAATGTTACTGTTTTACGTAACAAACACGGCAGGTGATACACGTCGTACAGTAAGCGGTACCTCTTCTGAGTCATTTCTGACAGAATACTGATTTTAAATGACCTCCCTCAATGATTAAATCGGCAGAATTTGGCAGAGTCCACCAAAAGTTAAGCTCCTAAACTACGGTAAGCACATGACCTGTGTCTAACATAAAAACAAATGAAATAAAAACAAACAACATCTCCAAATACGGAAAACGTTTGTAAATCGGATGATTTTTAGGTATGTTACCCCAGTAAGAGACAGTGTGACAACAGGATGAGACTGTGTGGAGGAAACCAGCACGTTCCTCTGTGTCACACGCTGGTGTGTGGAGCATCTTCACACGATAGCCGTTATGAAAGAGTTCTCCACAGGATTTCTTGCGTCGGCGAGGGTTCTGGACGCTCTCCGTGTGGATGGTCTCATCGGGGCTCCGATACACCAACATCTTAGTGGGGATCATGTTGAAGACTCTGTCCCGGTATCTGATCTATATCTCCAAGATGTCCCGAAATCACAACGTCTGGCCTGTCAGATCTCCTGCAGCAACATGGCAGGGGATTGTGGAGCTCCTTGTTCTGTCCCAGCCTGTCATTTATCTGCTCTAAGCGGGGAGGTGGTCTAAATACGACTGAAGCCCACCAGCACAGACGATACTGATGGTCCGGAATAAACATCCCAGTTTTAATGGTGTAGCTTAGAACAAACCACTCTCATCAGGATATTACAGTATAAGCTCCTTTAGGAATTGCCCTTGGATGTGCAGGCCGGACATGAAAGCCTGCTCAACAGCACGGAAAACATGCTGATCATCTGCCGTCAGTCTGAACGTTCCCGATTAGACACGGGCAGCTTGGACGACAGCTTCGGACTTTGCAATCCTTAATTAATGGAACGACGCTTGAGTGTTTTGGCTGGTTGCTAGGGCAGTGCAGTTGCTAAGGTGTTTTTGTTTAGCTATGATCTTTCTAGGGTGTTTCAAAAGATTTTTCTAGATATAAACTCACAATGCAAACCAGAATTTTTTCACTCACCAGATGGTGAACTTATCGACAGCCCAATAAAAACATATCAGTACTGTATTATGAGCTACGTGACAAACAAATCACCATGGAAACCACTCTTTAATGTCTCAGTTTCTCTTGGATATTAATGAGCTTAGGAGAGCTAGTCTCCTTATTTTCAAAAGTTTCTCCAGAAACGAGACCCCTGGAGTCTCTTTTAAGAGATCAACAACATCTCACACTCATCGTCTTTAGAGATCACAGTAAGAACTCGAATAAATCTTTAAAAAATCTGCATGAATCTGAAATTAAGTTTATTCTGCAGATCACTGACTTTATTCTGCTCAGGTAAAATTACCCACAATCCATCTGTGCAGCAGTCGGATCCATCGTAAGAAAACACAAGCGACGGTCAAACCGTCTCGACACAGTCCACGTGTGTACCGACAAAAAGACATTTAGTGAAAGCAGAGCAAACCATGTAAAGCTGGATAACGTGACCCGTGTCATTCTGTTCACATGTTGAGGATTATATGCAGCCCTTAAAATCAGTCACTAAGATGGAGCCCATAAGCTGTGTGTGAGCGTGACTCAATTTCTGATGGACAAGCATTAAAGCAGTAAGTCTGTCCACATAAGACTGACGGAACATTCGCTGCGAAATGTAGCTCAACGCTGTATTACAATTTTCTGCTCTGCGCACATACTGCCAGCAGAGGGCAGCACTTACAATGGCAAATACTGTACGCTCCATTACAAATGTCCTACATGACGCACCTTTGTTTGTAAAGTACACAAGACTTTATTTGTTTTATAGTTCAAAAGTGTATTTAAGAGACCCAACATAACATTTATTTAATGCGTCCTAAAATTTGCCCCAAAACTAAGACCCACCATCTGTGCACTGCTAACACAAGGTTTAAGAAATCTCAAATGTAAACAAACTGAAACTAAACTCAGTTTCAGTTTAGTTAAAAGAGTTAAACATAAGAATTAATTATCAGTCTGTACTTCTGCAAACGTCAAAGCATGACTAACCACAAATAACAATTAACCACTAATTACTGAGAAATGAAGGACGAAGACAAATTACATCATTACAAAATCATCATGATTTTTCTATAATATTGATTTTTACGGTATGTTCTGTCCAGATAAGCTTTGAAACAGATTACAGCTCAGGTCTGTGACTGTATCACGCAGACAGGAGGGACTGGCAGCAGGTAAATAAATCCTACAAATCTCCAGAGCAGAAGTTTAATTTCCACTGAGACAATGAGACACACACACACACACACACAAGCTCATTTACCAACCGAGTTTCCACTTCATGCAGCCCAGAACCAACATAATCCAGTTACTCTAAACAATTAAACAATCCAATTTACTTCAGCTAGCTTCTAACCATTAATCTAAATCCGGTGAAATACAATGTTCTTTTCTCGCTGATTAATTATATCGCACTTCATTTAATAAACGACAGACCAGATATTAATCTCTATTGACAGCATCTGTCGTCAATGACGGCCGCAAAAAATTGTTCGTGCACGCCTCGTAACTTTCATTACTGTAAGTGCATTACTGTCAATAATTACAGTTATTGACGGTCTTGCCGTCAATAACTGCTGTCAGTGAATCTAACTTACACGTAACTGAGCAGTGGAGTTATTTCTGCGACGGTAATACTGTAATGTACCGGTGCTCTCTAATAAATGAGCTTTAGACGTGACGTCCTCAGAACTCAAATACTTGTGTGTGTGTGTCTCACAAATCCCAGCCACCTGCAGAACAAAGCTGATTTTGTGTTACAGTGTGTTGCTATCGGTGTGGGTGAGTGTGCATGTGTTTAAGTGTGTAAATCAGACAGACAGACACAGACAGCCTAGCTGACAAGTTTAGGTTGTAAGAACGCTTCCCTAACGTTTTAGACATTGTATAAACATTATTGCTTGGTTATAAGAACGTTATTCAAACATTTTCAACTCTGTATCATTTTTAAAACATTGCACTAGCTACTGGTGAATAACGTCTTGGATATACACACAATATATACTGTTAAAAAATTTTCTACTAACGTTACTATAAGAATGTTTGTAATAACTTTGAGAAAACATCTACAGAACGTTATAGCTAATGTTCTGGAACGTTCCCTGTTACCTGGGAGACAGCTAGAACGGCACTTTCTCTTGTGTAGTGTGTATAATGTCCACCAGATGGGGATAGAGGTCTTTATTTGACACCTTCCTCTAATCATAATCTGATGAAATAGTGGGTTTATAAATGTAAAGTGTCGGTACATGGAGATCAGTGTGTGTGTGTGTGTGTGATCTAGTGTATTTACCCAGCCAGCTTCTGTTGAGATACACAGACACAAACACAGGAGGAACTGTGAAGAAATCCACCACAGAATTTACCTCCAACCAGAACCACAGCTTATCATTCGCTGCAATAAACTGTTAGATAAGGAAAAGACAGATACACATCTTAGTTAACAGACAATATCTGTACTCTGTGTGTGTTTGTGTTGGGCTACAGTAAACATTTACAATACTGAATACACTTACACGCAGTCCAAAGTACAAGAGGAAGAAGACATTGAAGGCCATGTCGATCTGTAAGGTGAAGTCCTTGTCAAAATCCTGACAGGATTCAATCGGACTGTTTAAACAAGATAAAACAAACCTCAGTTAACTTCAATCAGATTATAAATACATATGACCAGAAATCATGCTCAACCTTTCGTGTGTATACTGTGTATTATATACAGACAATCGGACATTCATTATCCTACTAGAAATAATTCTTCATAAAAAAATCCACACTAATAATAAATCTACTGATTTCTGATTTACACTTTATCAGCTGGTTAAAACAGATAGTCAAGAGGAAACACCAGAAAATACAACAAAGTTAAATTCTTAGATTTTTTAGATTCCTACAATTATGTAATTTAATGGCTTCATGATGTCATAGAGGAACCATTTTGGGCCGTATGGTTCCACAAAGAACCTTTAACATCCTTAGAACATTTTGTTGTTTCACAAAAGGTTCTCTGTAGTGGAAAAGGTTCTTTTGATAATTAAAAAGGTAAGAAAAAATTGCTATTTTAGGAACCTTTGACTTAATGTTTTTGGGGAACCAAAAATGGCATCACTGTAAAGACCCTTTAAAGAACGTTTAATTTAGAGAGATTTTTAAGGTTCTGTGTGATCAGATCAGTCGCTTCATTCAGAACATCAACACTCTACAGGTGGAGCAGATAAAAACAGGTTTGACTCTGTATGTGACTGAATACTCCTGGACAAAGACAGCTCTCCGTCATTAAAGGACCTGAGAGAGAACAGTGAGCTCGTCTCATCAGAAGCTTCAGAACAGCTGTTGTACTGAGAAACTCTATCTGGGTCTGTTGCTCGGTTCTGTTCCAGCAGGTCGGAGAAACACGCGCGAGTCACTCTAACAGCGGGGGAACTGAAACTGAAGCACCACTGTAATTAAGAGACGCTCACCGTAAGTAACACACGCCAGTAGTGTCGGGTCACCTGCCACACACAGCTGCTCCTTAACACACACAGCTGCTCCTTACACACACAGCTGCTCCTTAACACACACAGAGCTGTTCCTTAACACACACACAGCTGCTCCTTAACACACACAGAGCTGCTCTCTAACACACACAGCTGTTCCTTAACACACACACAGCTGCTCCTTAACACACACGCAGCTGCTCCTTAACACACACAGAGCTGTTCCTTAACACACACACAGCTGCTCCTTAACACACACAGCTGCTCCTTAACACACACACGGCTGCTCCCTAACACACACACAGCTGCTCCTTAACACACACAGAGCTGTTCCTTAACACACACACAGCTGCTCCTTAACACACACACAGCTGCTCCTTAACACACACAGCTGCTCCTT
>JAZGTJ010000743.1:0-33560 GCA_036877575.1 Botia almorhae | reverse complement strand
TTACACACACAGAGCTGTTCCTTAACACACACACAGCTGCTCCTTAACACACACAGCTGCTCCTTAACACACACACGGCTGCTCCCTAACACACACGGCTGCTCCTTAACACACACACCTGTTTCTTACACACACGGCTGTTCCTTAACACACACGCAGCTGCTCCTTAACACACACGCAGCTGCTCCTTAACACACACGGCTGCTCCCTAACACACACGGCTGCTCCTTACACACGGCTGTTCCTTAAAACACACACGGCTGTTCCTTAACACACACACGGCTGGTCCTTACACACACGGCTGTTCCTTACACACACAGAGCTGTTCCTTAACACACACACGGCTGTTCCTTAACACACACAGAGCTGTTCCTTAACATACACAGAGCTGCTCCTTGACACACACAGCTACTCCTTAACACACACAGAGCTGGTCCTTAACATACACAGAGCTGCTCCTTGACATACACGGCTACTCCTTAACACACACACGGCTGCTCCTTAACACACACGGCTGTTCCTTAACACACACAGCTGCACCTTAACACACACACAGCTGCTCCTTAACACACACACAGCTGTTCCTTAACACACACAGAGCTGCTCTCTAACACACACGGCTGTTCCTTAACACACAGAGCTGCTCTCTAACACACACAGCTCTTCCTTAACACACACAGAGCTGCTCTCTAACACACACGGCTGTTCCTTAACACACACAGCTGCACCTTAACACACACACAGCTGCACCTTAACACACACACAGCTGCTCCTTAACACACACAGAGCTGTTCCTTAACACACACAGAGCTGCTCTCTAACACACACAGCTGCTCCTTAACACACGCGGCTGCTCCTTAACACACCTTTTATTAACTTTAAATAATTACATTATATTCTTCTGAGCTGTCCATTATATGAATTGGTTCAAATAATTGATCAACGATTGATCAATCAATGATTCTTCTGCATCATCACTCTCTGTGTAGTAATAAACAATCATGTAAATTGTGTTTACATATATCTGACATTTCTAAAACATTTACATTTAAATTTTTTCTTTTTTCCATTTGCTATCAGTTTATTAGTACTTATAAAGAACATAATGATGTCTTATTCTGCGCGACCATATTGTACATCCCTTAATTTTACCCACCTACACTCAAAAACAACAACTACCTTACTAAGTATTAATAAGCACTAAATTATGAATTTATTGAGGTAAAATTTGTAGTTACTGCATTAGTTCAGTTAATCACATAACAGAGAATCAAATGACACGTGTCTGGCTGATGTTACTATTGTTAAACTGTAAAATCATGTCCCCTGGATTCATTCAGCACAGCTCTATGAATAGAGTATTGTGTTTTTTCTTAGCATGTAAACACAACAACGATTTTCAGCTGTACAGACATCATTTTCTGTAACAGTAAATCTACAGAACTGTGAAGGATCGTTTCCTTACGAAATGTCAGTTTTCATAAATAACTTTCAACAGTATGAAATCCTGGAAAGTTTTCTTTTAACCAAAGTTAAATAGTCGAAAAATGTTCAGCTCTTTCATATCTACATAGCAAAACTTCCTGTTCCAGCACACACACACACACACACACAAACACACACACACACACACACACAGACGTGTTGACACAGGAAGTGAGTCTTATCCTCTTCCTCATTAGTGCATCATGGGGAATTTAGCAATTTCATTTGAGACTTCGGCCTTCTGGCTGCAGCAGTTTAATTGTCGTGCGCATGCTAAAGCTGCGGGTGACCGCAGGTCACGCGTGTTATGCTGCATTAGACCATATGGCTGAAAAACAGCATTAGAATCGGACAGATCTGATTTGGCGGATGAATGGCAGGCAGACGTGAACGGGAACAATTCTGAACACAAAATCTGGTCAAGAGGCTTTCCCTCCCTCCCTCTCTCTCTCTCTCTCTCTCTCTCTCTCTGAAAATGTGCCTGTGGCATAAACAGGTTTTGTCATAATCATTTTACCTTTCTGGACACACAAGTGTGTGATGTCATGAAGGCCCTTAAAGTAAATGTGTTCAGACTTTCTTAACTCGCCCCGTCTCTCTCACCCCAGGGGGCAATTCTTTCCACCCCAGAGTCCAGGGTTTTATTCACGCATAGTGTTGTGATTACAGCAATGAAAATCTACAGCAATAATATAAGACATATACTCACTCAGAGGAATCAATGAAGTAGATCACGAGAGCTCCGATACTCAGCGCGAACACAAGCACCACCTGAGAAACACAAGACGAATATCTGTTACTGCATCTGATCACTGAGCAAACAGGACAAAACTGTAACTTTGAGCACAAAGTTGAACCGAATCGTCTGCGCGCTGATATTTAAAGTTAGTGCAGGTAGTGTCAGAGAGGCTAGCAATAGCAAGCTAGCTTTAAAAGCACAAGATCCCGCCCTCCCTTCAGAACGATCTCCAAAGCCACGCCTCCTCCAACACAAGAACGCATACATGGTTTGACAGGCGAGTAGGACATCCAATCATTGCATTCGGGCCGAACGCAATGACTAGACAAACATTTTACGATCCTGCAAGCTCCACAGAAGATATGTATATATTTAAACCATTAAAATTAGCGATGGCTATCAGGATGTGAAGAGACTTTCAACCAGCGTAACAAAACGTGCTACTGTAAAAATTTGCCTTACCGCAAATTAATGAAGTATTACTTTAAATTCATAAGACAGTAAAAGTCAAACATACCGTAATACTTTGTTAAAGTGCACTTATAAAAATTAACCGTGGGTTTTAGCTCAGGTATTTGCTGCAAACAGTTTAAAAAAATCATACAAAGCCAAATACTCATCCAAATGCTAAATCTGTGTCTGTTTGTGAGATTCCAGCCGAACATTTCCCTCATTAGTACAAGTGTCCTGCTGGCACAGAGCGATTTTAATCTAAAGATCCTGATGAGATTTGGGCGGGAATTAGATGCGCCAACATCAAATCACTATGGACAGGAAGAAACCACTTAGTAACCATCAGATCCTACCTACGAATTTAAAGGGACAGTACACCCAAAAATAGAAGCATCATTTCCTCACCCTCATGTCAGTCTAAACATAAACTACTTTTACGACACTTGTAATTTTTTGACCTTTGTCCACATCCGTCCCTATTTGTTTTCACTCCTTCCGTTGTTACACACATTCCTCACAATCGTGTCGGTTTAAAAACAGCAGGAGCGCGCGTGAACGACAGAGTTCTTATTTTATAATGAATTTCTCCTTCAACAACAAACAGGCTGGAGGGCAGGTCACAGCACAGCGGCCGTAAGCAAACAGCTTGTTTAAACAGCTGACCTGCTCTTCTTCTGTGTGCATGTCTCATGCATTTTGAATGAGCAGGTAGATTATTTTCCATGAGGGGAAATAGTATTGTCTCTTGACCATTGAATCACTCATAGTGAGAAAAACCTGCATCTATTTTTAATGGCCACTCACACACTGAAACGTCCGAGTCAAAACATTACAACAAAATGAGTGAAATTAGGCTATCAAACGCAGGACCAAAATGCTAGCGAGATGACGGGCCCAATATCGGTCCCTCAGCAGATCCGACTGTCTGATTCATGCGTGGTCATACTTTGACACATCTGTTTCCATGGTAATAGGTGGCATCAGCTGACCAGCAGGGGGAGCATTTGCTTGCGCGCATCCAGCACGACAACAACAGATTCAACCCAAATTCACGGAAAAACAGCTTCGACGTCTGACTGGAACATGTTTGGTGTCTAAATGAATCAAAAGAAGAAGCACAATTCAGAGGTTTCTGAGTCGAGTCTGAGGCTTCTGACATGAAAACCTCAAAGATTAGTTTGACCCTCAGAAATGTTCATTTGATATCCAATCACTCAGTTTCCAGGTGGACCCATAATGAGACACTGTGTGCCCGGACTCCCGGATGTTGCACTGAGCCGGCCAATCAGATTAGAGCAGATTGAGAAAGTGCTTGTCAGTGTAGTGTGCAGTATACATGAGCTGCCACACACACACACACACACACACACACACACCTGAATACTATAACAACATTAACAGGACATGATGTCTCTGTAAAATGCCTCATGACATCAGAAAATAAAGAAAAATTATGACATTAAGAGATGAAAGCTAAAATTCAACGCATCGCTAATTCAACAATCGCAAACTATTGATCAGGTGTATAATGTAAGAGTCAGGGTTTGATGTCTAACGTGTCTGATTATGTCTGGTTTTCTACTGGACATCTAATCAGTGTGTCTGAAACTAAAACTCTCTTTGATTTCTAATCGCTGGTGGATATCTAAGACATGTGTGTGACAACAGTGGAGAAGGATCTGAAGTGACCCGCTGTCAGCTCCTGTCACACGCTGAATAAACACCCGACCGAGTCAAACCGTTTACTACATCTAGAGTAACGTTAGCTGCAGAGGTCAGAGGTCACCTGCATTTCATTAACCATCTGCAGAAAAGCGACTCACACTTGTCTCATTGCCACTACAGTACGATGTCATAAAGAGAAAAAGTATCAAACTCACGATTTTAAACCTGGAAATCATATTAGTTAGATTTCTGTTGTACTCATATATGATTTGTCATATTGTCATATCTTTCGATTGCTAATTTCTATGCTATTTCTAAAATAGACACAAACACACACACACAACAGAGAGGAAATGTCACTGACTTCTGATCAGTTAAATCTTGAACCTCTTTATTTGGAATATTTTGTTGATGATGTACCGGCATATAGCTTTTCGTTATGTCAAGAACAAAACGTTTGGCAGAAATTTCCCCTATTTTGTGTCTTAATTCAAACTGTGTCACTCTCTGTGTGTCGGTTCATGTCTAAGACGGCAGTTTTCAGTCAGAATACACATGCAATGTACAGCAGACAGAAAACTGCTAGTGGAGCGTTTGGGGAAGTGACACTAGTCTTCAGCTAATAAAGGTTGCGCTCATTACCGGGACAATGATGACAGATGCCAGACGTTTGACGCGGTATTCCGTCGTAAATGTCACCGAGTTTAATGGGGTAAATAAAGCAGATATAGAGAGACACACCAGGAAACCTGGAGCTCCACTTACCTCCCATCATCTCTCAGAGAGAGAGAGAAAGAGAGAGAGAGAGAGAGAGAGAGTGGTATTTACAGCGGGTTAGTGAATTATTTAAAAAGTTCTTCATCGCCATCATCATCATCCTCACACTCTGTAAATGAGGGTCTGTAATAAAGAGCAAGAAATGTCACAGATCATCATCTGTCTGAACGTCTGGTGTTGATGGGGACCATTAGTATCTGCTGCTCTCAGTTACAGTTATGAATTATAAATGACGGTGTGGAGCTGAGAATTAACTACATCATCTCAACACATTCCACACAACCGTGTAGCTCAACAGCAAACACGCTATTTATGATGTTTAGGTAAACGCGCATATGTGCAAAATCTGCGTATAAACGGCTTCTAAAATGTTACATTTTATTTATATAACTTCACAAATTAATATGATACGTAAACAACGTCTGTCCAAACGTACAAAAGCGCTTATGTATATACATGTGTATAATATATAATGTATAGAATTGTATTTATGTATATGCGTGTATATATATATATATATAGTAAAAACAACATACCTACAAATATCAATGAGATATTTGAGATATACATAAAAAAATTAGTATATTGACACACACGTCACACACTTTTAATGGTACGAAATTTACATCTGTATTTCCAAAACAGTGCAAAACAACAACATAAATGGAGCAAAACCGTGCAATATCAAATTAATTAAAAATAAGAACTGATGTTGTTTTCCATCATATTGTTACTTTAAAATCAACAAGTGGCTTTAAATAAATAACACCAGCGTTCTGTTCTCTGAATCTAGATCACAGACAGTCCAATATAGATATCTGACCTGAGCAGCACACAGAACAGTGTGTGTGTGTGTGTGTGTGTGTGTGTGTGTGCGCTCAAAGCAGGACAGTGAGATGCATCTAGAGCACAACACATCTCACATAAACATCTTCAGGTCACATTTCACCCCAAAATCACTAATGATTTGAAAACAATCAACTAAATGTAGCGTAAATGAAAATCAAGCGCTCGTAACCAAGAGTTCTGTAACGGCCGGTCGACTCAACACCACCACAGTCATTGTGCATGAGTACCCTTGTGTTACTGCGACTGTACCATGTCAACAGGTAAAGATATACAAGCTATACAACCATAAATATTTACCAATAAAAACATACATTTACATTTGGCAGACGCGTTTATTCAAAGCGACTTACATTGCATTATACTATATGTTGTTTCTAAGTATGTGCAATCCCTGGGATCGAACCCATGACCTTGGTGTTGTTAACACCATGCTCTAACCACTGAGCTACAGGAAAGCTAACTATTAATTCCAATTATTATTAATAACAATGTGCCTCAACTTACATTAACCTGATTGCTTACCATCATGTTTTAATTGTGAACACACGTGACATCTGTTTGTACTCCGGCTTCTGTTATAAAGATACAGATCAGAGCAATGATATCCTGAGTAAAACCATGTCACTAACACACACACACACAAACACGCACACAAAAACGTGCACACACAAACGCACACACAGACGCACACAAACACATGTCAGGGGTAAAATTCCGCTCTAAACTTGTCAAATAAACTGTATAAACAAACAACAACTGCATAATCTGCATATTAAATTAACTGTATAATAATTCATCTGCAGTCAACGCGACTGTCCAATAAATAACAATCATTAATAAAAATGATCACAATTACGGCTGTCACCACAGCCGCGGTTATCATGGCCAAAATAATTCGCTCTTAAGGCAATATGTTAAACAGGCGCAATAGCGTCACCTACTGTTTTGGAGTGTCAACCAGATACTGGTGCTGAATGATTCCAGCTCAAAGCTGAAGATCATTTCAGAAACCTAAGGAACTCATTTACTGACCCTGAAGTTCATCATGTCATCTGACATCATCACCGAACACGCAGGAATAAACATCAAAAAATCAACAAGGGAAACACAAAAATACAGTATTCTGGAGCTCAAAGGATTTGTAAACACTTTCAAGTTGTCGATTCATAAAAAGGTTTGTTTTTTAGGAGCTGTCAACGTGTTGATATTGTACGTTCACAAACCTACAAACGCCACTAGCAGATGTCAGGAGAGGTTTCCTTTGCTTTGATTTGACTCTGGCCTGTTTACGTCTACAGTATTTTCCAGATAAACTTCTGAGCTTCACAAGATAAGCGACATTTTGAATGAAATGAATCAGCCAGCATGTCCCCTTAAGAGAAACACACGCGCACACACACACACACACACATACACACACTTCGGTTCACACTTCTATAATGAGGTCTCTTCTCTTGCTTCTGGGCAAAACTTTAAACCTTTTCATTATGGTGTCTGTTCCACAACACATCCTCAGGTCCTGTTCACATTTCCACTGAAATCAAAGTGTCAACACACTGTCCCACACTGCGCAAAAACAGCCATTTAGAACAGTCCTGATCAACAACAGCATTTTTAAGTTGTTAGTGGAACGTTTTCAGAACATTACAGAATTTAAAAAAGTTTGAATCATGTTGAATAATGAATAATTTAATAAAAACTGACATTTTGAACGTTTTAAAATAACATGTTTTTGTTACCTAATGGAAACATTAAGGGAATGTTCTTACAACCTACATTTGTTAGCTGGCTTGTTGATTAAACTGCTCCTCACAAGCTGAACTTCACACAAGGACACACAGAGACCTCCAATCAAATTCTAAAGAAGGTCTCCACAAATCATGAATAAAGGAACTGATGTGTGTGTGTCTCTCTGTGACTGAAGCTCTCTCGGCTCTCCAGCATCTATGACAGATGAATGCTGAAGATCAGAGCACGTCCACAATCCACAGAGACCTCCAGAACCCAAAGTCATGAGAACAATACATCAACCGCGGTCATTAAACCAGCGTTAAAACACAGTCAGACAGCCCATGAATTAATAACATCTTTTTCCTGAAATATCCCTCAAGAACGCCTCACTGAGGAAGAAGATGAAGAGGAAAAGGAAACGCATCATCGATGTGGCCCCCAATGAATCTCTCACAGCTTCTGTCACAGCTAATTCACCTTTAATGAAAAAGATTCAATTACATCTGAGCCCCGGGGTCATATTATCAGGTCACTCATGAGTGTGTGTGTGTGTGTGTGTGTGTTTACTTAACCATATATTAGGGACAAATTACTACCCCAAAGTCAGAAAAACCACCTTTATGGGACATCCTTATTTGAAAAAAAAAACATTATAAAAATATAGTAAACAAAGTTTTCTTTTTAAATGTAAAAATGCATAAAGTTTTCAGTTATGGGTTGGGTTAGAGTGTATGTGAGGGTAAGTTATAATATTTATAACTAGCTGTTCATAAAACCAAAATTCTATCTATGATATAATTTTTTTAGATGAATTATATCTAAAAAAATCTATGGAATGTCCCCATTTAGATAGCTAAATATACTGTGTGTAGATATTAAATATACTGTATTTACAGTATGGATTTTTAAGTAATAAAGTACAACGGGTCAGTATTATGAATGTTGTCAATCGAAGGATATTGTTGCGTATCACACAATATTGCACGGCCATAACAAAAATATTAAGCCTTAAAATTGTTGATAAAATGTTATTGAAATATTTATGAAGCGCCACCTGTCACACACATTCACACGTACCTCAGTGAAACCCGTGACCTGTGAGGACTCACGTGAGCGACCCCGTGTGTTACCCAAACAGAACATTAGCCAATCAGAAACAGTCCCGGGCTGTCAATCATGTTGCTTGCGTGACAGTACGTTTGCTGTACATTTTTTTAATGCGTCTCCGTGTTTAACAGCGAGAGTCTTCATTCGATAACCTGACGGAGGACACACACACACACACTCGCAGGCGCGCACACACAGACACACACTCGCTCATCTGCTAGGGGACGTTAACTGTTGTCACCATGGTTACAGACTGGCCTCACTAAACAACAAATATAGGGAGCCATCGTTGTAATCTAGAGAGGAAATGACTCATAAATTAAACTAAACAAACACACAGATACACACACACACAGATGCACACATGCCCCAAACTTTCACAATTAACCATGCAGTAAGCATATTTAACTGTGTTTATTATACAGCCCTGTTAACCACAAAATCAACCATAGTTTACTATACTAACCATAGTTAATCTGTGGTAGTTGAAGTAAAAACCACAGTAACCACAGAAAAACCACCAATGACTCTTCATTGTCCCAGTCAGATCCTTGTATGACAAAAATCCAGTTTAAAACTGAAATCATAATAATAACATTGATTATATTATCTTATAATTACTGTGTGGACAGAACAACTGTGTCATGGCGAGCACATCTTTAACAGATGAATAAATCATACTGTGTGTTTAGAGAGAGGAACATTCAGGTGTGTGTAAACACTGTGTGTGAGAGATACATTATCCTGCTAGTGATATATGATACATTATAGACGTGTGTGTGTGTGTGTGTGTTTGACCTACATTATTGAGACAAAAACGGACATATTGAGGAGACCCACTGCAACAACATATTAAAAGAACTAAAAATGGTCAAATATTTTAACAACAAATATCAAATATCAAAATTAAAAAGGTTTGTGAGGTTTAGTTTAGGGTGAAGGGATAAACAAAATCATTAACTCGATATAAAAACCATTAAGTCAATGTGAAAAGTCCCGTAATGACAGGAGTGTGTGTGTGCGTGTATGTGTGTGTGTGTGTGTGTGTGTGTGTAGACAGACTCTGGATAATCTGCTCTCATTTAAGTCTCTTCTGTAAGCCGTCGTAAAATCACAATCCCAGTAACACTACCCGACATGTGCCGCCCCTCTGCCATGACAACAACCCCGGATTTAAATCCACACATGAGCTCATTTCAAGCAAACTGCCCCACATAGCTAGAGCCCACCGGCTCCTCGGGGGTCAAAGATGGTCAACCACATGCAAACAATAGATATATAGACAGACAGACGGACAGATAGAAAGATGGTCAACCACATGCAAACAATAGATATATAGACAGACAGACAGATAGAAAGATGGTTTTGATAACTCTGAGAGAATGTTTAGAAAACATTAGTCAATGTTCTGAGAATGTTCCCTGTTAGCTGGGCAGGCACATAACACAAGAGAGAATAGACATAGACAACAGACAGACAAACGACAAATTAGTAAATTGGTCAATTACAGTGCACGTGGCACAAAAGACTGTTTACTTGTGGGCGGAGCGTGTGATTGGTGCATTTGTTTAATTACTCGGTTGTGTTACTCTAAAGAAACGCAAAATCACAGACTGAACCAGTCAGACAGGTGAATCAGCCCCATGAATCACTCGCTCACTGCAGCACAGGTTATGATGTTATTATAAGCGAGAGCTGAAACTGCGTCATGTGTATCATTATTTACACGAGATCGTTTGCAGGGTTTGTGCCGTTTAAACAGGTCCTAATGCATCACTTATCATTGTCTTCAAAACAAGACATTTTTGACCAATCCTACCTTAGCAACTGTTGCCGCGGAACATCATTACAACATTAACGCAAGTCTATGACAGGCAGGTATGTCCGCACAGTTTAAACTAAATTAAATGTTTCACTAACAACTTGTTATATATATAAAACATTAAAAAATGTTCTACTAACATTACTGACAGAAATGTTGGATAACTTTGAGAGAACTTTTAGGGAACGTCATCCAATGTTTTGAGAATGTAACACAAGAGAGAATCCACACAGTATTCTGGTTAGTTGTAACCACAGTAACAGGAACTGGTTTATAACATGCCAGTGGTTTTGGCCTCAGGGGTCCTGCAGGAAACATTTGAACTCACCAGCACACGTCCAGTGAGCGTCTGAGCAGAGATCATGACCCCCGCCCAGTCCTTCACTGAGGTCATCCAGCCCACCTCGCTGGGCGCCGCCCCCGTCTCACGATCCCCCCCTCCTTTAATCCCTCCATCAGTGATGACAGCTGGATTACTCACCCGCTGCACGTCCTGAGGAGAGAGAGAGAGAGAGAGAGAAAGAGAGAGTCATTCAGACATCATCTAAACAACATCAACACCATCCTGTCAGAAGATTAAACAGCTGACCGTCAGTGTGAATGAAACAGAATCAAGACACACCGAATCTCATTAAACCTCATTAAACATCTTCATATTTAATTCAAAACCAAAAGCAGTGCATTAATACACTAAAAAATTTTATGGATTTTTGGCACATGACCTCCCTTACTGTTCCTGTAGCTCAAAGGGTGAAGCAGTGGGTTAACAATGCAAAGGTTGTGGGTTTGATTCCGAGGGAACACACGTACTGATAAAATGCAAATGTTAAATGTACTGTAAGTCGCTTTGGATAAATGCGTCTGCCAAATGTAAATGTTTGTATAGAATTCTCATCATGTAAACAGAATGACACACATCTACAGTCGTATACAGTGTCCGTACAGTACAGAGGACTGTGTGTGTGTGTGTCAGATTACATACAGGTGACAGAAATGTAAAGCTGTTCTTGTCGATGTTTTATTGTTCTGTTCTCCATATCAATTTCTGCTTCACACGTAAGTACATAACGCCATAAACTTTTTATTGTATCTGAAATTGGTCAAACAACATTTGCAACATTCGCACAGTGACGCACGTACTGTAAAATGTTTTGCATCTCCCGAAGACCAGACCAAACCAAACCAAAACAGGAGGCGTGTGTATCACCAAGCACACCGATGTCACCTTCTACTGTACACACACACACACAGCTAGAACATTTATACACACTAACAGAACGGTTCTGTCCGTTTAAGACACTACCTATGCACTGTTACACTGTGTCGGGTGTCTAAAACACCCGCTCTGTTCTGGAGTCAGGTGTCATAGTTACACTGCAGTCCAGAGAATGCCACATATGTAAAACACGCAACACTCAACAATGAATCTTACGTGATATAAACACACGGGTCAGTGTCGGCCTACCAGCACACAGCGCAGAGGAAACACAAGCACACAGCCCATAAAACTGTAAAAATACTGTAAACGCTTGTCTGCTGGAGGTCAAAGAGGGCGTAAGGAGAGCCTGTTTCCTTACTGACATCGGCCCAGTCGACAGTGAACGTTCTTAGAATGCTGTCTAACGTTTTCTCGAAGTTATCAAAAAACAATCTTGCAGTAATGTTCGCAAAACTTTATATAACATAAATCTATAAAAATATGTAACATATCGAAAATGTTATTCTTAAGTTAGTGGAGCGTTTTAAAAACGTTAAAGAATTGAAGCGTGTTTGAGTTGCGTTCTTAAAACTAAGCGATTTATATTAAACAAAGTACAACCGGATATTTCGGACGTTCCAGGAACTTTCAAAACAACATTATTAAAGTTTCTGTTACGAAATGGAAACATTAGGGAAACGTTCTTACAACCTAAAAGCTCAGGTCGAACTTAGGGGTCTTGTTTATTTGTTTTTAAATAGCAGGTTGTTGTGTTACAGTAGAAACACAGTCCATACACACATTAATACGTATAGTGTACAGCAGTGAGTCATAAGTGGGCGCGCTGTGACCCACCAAAGCAGAACATCGTAACCTGCTCTGACATGAGCTGCATGTGGAAGTCTGACAGGTGCAGGTCCTGCGCTTGCGGTCAACGGCACGTGTCCGTACCGAGAACATGCTCTCCTCCTCTGACAGGAGAACATTATCTGTGGGTCATCTGTACTGCTGGTCTGGTATCAGATGGCCGCTGGTCTCTCGCACAGAATGCAGTACGGCACCTGTCAACGCTGACCTCAGAACAGGAGCTTGACGAACTAAAGGCACTTTTAATGACCTTACATTGTATTCAAAGGAGAGGAATGTCCTCAGCCTAATTCAATACAAACGTGATTTTAAAACAGAGCGTGGAAGCAGATCTCAGACATGAGAAGAATACACAACGGTCTTGCCACGCGAGGTCATTTGTTAGCCTTAATGAAGATGTTTATTGGTTACCAAGCAACTTAATATTGAATACAGATGATGTCACAGCTGTGCGTATGCAGTATCCACGATCTTTATTGTGGCTGGTTTAATTCGCTGGAAATATGATTGAATAAACCAGAACAACAGACATACGAAACTTTTTGTCCTTGTCTAAAAGAGGACATTTAAATAGAAACTGATCATTCTTTCTGAATGCCTCACACACACACACACACACACACACCATTTTAACAAGCGTGCCACTGTTTCAACCCCGGATATTTTTATGACTGAGTCTGAAGAGCTCAAGGAACAACATAAACTTTCCATCACTCATGTGTCGTCTCCGTGTGGGGCCTGGGACCCGGAGCCGCCCTGCACTATAAGCCTCAGCCAATGAGAAAGCTCGAACTCAAAACACACCAAACATGAAAACTCAAGTTTACTTATGTTTTAAACAGATGTTTCGTGTTCTGGAGGTTATCTGCCAGAAGATGCTCAAGCTGGAAAAACCTGGTTTGACAAAATCAGGTTACCATACAAATTTAGCCTCACCAATACAAGCGACCCCAAAACATGCCCAAAGTCACCTACTGTTTAAGTTGACGTGGCAACGCTGCTCAGAAATGTAATCAACTTCAGGAATATCTGTTCACAAAAACGAAACCTGTGATTGTATTTTCTTGTGGAAGGAATTTGGGCCGGCAGATATGACTTTGTCATAGAGCAACAGTGAGAAATTAACCTACGAACATCTAACATATATATGCCTTTGCGTTTTAAAAATATTTATCTCAGTACAAACTGTTAAATTGTCTCCAAAACATATTTACAGTATATGAGGGCTTTGATTTCATTGGCAGTGGATGTTCTGGGGTTTGGATTGGTGCTGAAACGTCTTCAACAAACAGAAATCAAATTTAGCGCATCGAAATTCTGCCAGGCAAAGTTCTTGAGTTTGATAAATTACAACTGCTGATAAAACAAATTTTACTCAGCGCCCGAAGCCAAAGACGTGGAAGCAAATTTTACGAACAGCTCAGCCAACATTCTGCTCACAGACAAAGCCAAAGATGGAAGAAACATCTAAGTTGTACATATTGGATATGTTTGAAAAGTAAAAGCTGTCAGAGTAAATTGTGTGTGACACGGACTGTACACACACTCAACATCACTCAGCTGTAAATGTTTGCCTAAGCAGTTACTGAGAAACACAGTGTGTCTTGAAAAATATACACACACATAAATAACAGCCTAAACACTCACACACACACGCACACACACACAAATCACTGTTAATACTACAGCCCTCAGACAAGCTCTCTGTGGATGCCTCAGATTAAAGACATGGCTTTTATAAATTGATATTAAAGAGCTGCCTATGTAGGGAGCATTAAAAGTCATCGCTATTAAGAAGACACAATTCCAAGATGAGATTTCAAGTCTCATTACGAAGTCTAGACACATTGGCTATAAATTTGCTACAGTGAGAGTTCAGAAGATCTGCCACACTGCCGAAGTTTGGAGGGTTCATGAAAAAGCTGAGGTTCACACTAGAGACTAATAAACACTTTAACCTTACTACCCCAGCTAACAAACTAAGGTTGTAAGAACGTTTCCTTAACATTTCCATTAAGTAACATGTAAGTAAACGTTAAAAATGTTCAAAACGGCATTTTTTTTTAAACATTGCGTTAATGTTACTGCCTGGTTACAAGAACGTAATTCATTCATAATTCATTAAAAATGTTCTACTAAGTTTACTGCAAAAACTTTTTGATTATTTGAGACAACTTTGAGAGAACATTAGCCAACGTTCTGAGAACGTTCCCTGATAGCTGGGACTGACAGTGGGTTTATAAACACATATAAAAGCCGTCGGTTCACACACAGAATGTTCAGATGAAGAACTCTGATTACAGAGAGACTAATTAGCTGCACATTGCAGTCCTGTCCAGACTAATGATCTAGTCTGAAATGTCGCCCACAAACGCTCGCTCTCTATAAATATTTAATTTAAAAGATGGCAAAGTTCAAGGAAAAATGGCCGGCAGTGATGGCGGAGAGATGCCGCCATCCAATTAATTCAGAAGAACGTCCCTCATGAATCAAAGAGATGAACTCTGTCTGTACCGCACACGACAAAAATACAGTAATGGGAACCTACAGCTGCAGCCGGTCTAAAACTCCTGCGGTGAAAATTAATCACATTAATCTTTGTTTTAAAGGAGCTATCGGATATATTTCCCTCTCAGCATAACAATATATTCCTAAACTAATGCAGTATCTGATGCTTTTGTATGTAGATTTAATATTTGTTAATAAAATAACAGTTAATGGCAACTTTTGTTAACACAAATCATGAGCGCTGGCGGAGGTGCTTTGACTTTTCGAAACAATCTGAATTCTGGATCCCTTACTGGGGACAAAACAGAGCAAGAACTTGCAGGCTCGGATCTTCAGCCGCTCGTAGAGGTCAACGCAGGCAGAGGTCATTCATTAACACGAGAGTTACTGTAATAACAGACGACATGATGACATAACGACACGGGCCCTTGACCCCTGATTGCTGGATGGCCCCTAAAATTACTGCACTAGTGATTTTGGCTTCTGATGGAGCATTTGATAGGTAGTTTGCGTGTAATAAGAGGCGGGACCGTTTTTAAATCACGCAAAAATACAAGAAATCACTTAATATTTCTGGAAATATTCACTGGTCAATGTTGCTAAAGTGCAACTGTGCACCTGACTTCTGCCCAGTTAACAATTCTAGAATGTTTCCCTTACGTTTCCAGTAACAAAACATTAAAATGTTCTGAAAACGTTGTTGGATAATTTCAAAACATCCAGTTTTAAAGATGTTGTATTAACGTTTTTTTTGTTTATAGGAACCTTATTCAAACATTTTTTAAACATTTTGTAACATTTTAAAACGTTCCACTTACAACTTAAGTATAACGTTTTTGATATACATAATATAAAACATTAAAATTCTAATGCAACAACTTTTTGGATAACTTTGAGAGACTGTTAGCCAGCGTTTTGAGAACGTTCCCTGTTAGCCGGGTGGTCACATGACGGAGCATCACTTTCACAAACCCTTGCATTTCTCACAAACCTGCGGAGTGAGCAGTCACATGATTTATACGGCTCAGATGATTGGCTCAAAAATGTCCCATTGAGCACAGATTACAGATCGGTGACAGGTTTAAAGAGCCAGATGAGCTAAACTATGAATATGACGCTAACAAACACTAACAAACATCCCTGTTGATGTAAAACAATACAGAGCTGCAAACAAACAACAACATCAGCAGTAATACCCCCCACACAGCTGTGCTACGTGCTTGTTTAAAAAAAACATTTAAAAAACGCTGCATCCAGAAGCTAAATTAGGCTGAGATCGCTTCATCTGGAAAAATCACATTCATTCACATTAAAACCAAAGAGCGATTATTAATCAGCCTGCAGCGACACAGGCGACAGTCTCATTTATGGATGTGACTTATTCTGTTCATTTAATAGTTGCAGCTCCTAAAGACTCAAAAGTTATGGCTCTTTTGAAACACTTTTCCCCATCTCAGCATTTGGCCGAACCGAATTCATATCCATCAGAGTCTGTATAATAATCCATAAATCAGACCGGCAACAGGAGTCCGATCCATTTACTTAATTAACTCAGAAAACGAGCCAAACAGTCCCTGTTAAAACTGATGTGTGTGATTTCTGAGGAGTTTCTGATCAGCCCCGAAACATCCACGAAAAACACAAAGTCACAAATGTGTTCGCAACCATAATAAGCGCCCTGATGCAGCGCCGATAAATCATGTCTTCAGTTGTGTAACCCTAAATGAAAACATCTATACATATATATACTGTAAAACATGAACAGCTGAACTCTGATGATGCGCTTGTGTCTCATTACAAACACACGTGACCCTTCATATGATAAATATAGAGACCGATGTCACTTACTGTATAACAATCTATCAAAAGCTGCTGTCCATTCAGAGAAGTGTGTGTGTGTGTGTGTGTGCATTACGAGGACCAAATGTCTCCACAAGTACAGTAATACTAGTAAATGTTTATTTTGTGGGGATTTGTGTTGGTCGCCGTGAGGAAAGAACAGAATTTACAGTTTGTACAGTATGAAAGTCATTATGTCTATGAGAGTCCCCACAAAGCATACAAACCGAACATGCGTGTGGGTGTGGGTGTGTGTGGGTGAGTGAGTTTAAATATGTGGTTTACCAGGTTTATAAATGTGTGTAATGACAAGTATAACAATATAAACATGGTTTATGGGACTCGTGCACTACATCGCTCAGAAAACATACTTAATAATGAATTTAAACAAAAGTTTTCTGTGAGGGTTAAGGGATAGAATATACAGTTTGTACAGTATAAAAACCATTACGTCTATGGAGAGTCCTCATAACAGCATGTGTGTGTGTGTGTGTGTGTGTGTGTGAGAGAGAGAGAGAGAGAGAGAGAGAGGAAGGGAGGGAAGGGATTGTGAAAGTAGATTTGGCGCTGACCTCCTTCTTAATGGTGTTCAGCTAATGGGACTGTTTGTGTGATTGGCAGAGAGAGATTGTGTGCGTGTGAAACAGAGAGAGAGAAGGACAGCGAGTGAGGGAGAGGGAGAGAGAGAGAGAGAGAGAGAGAGCTTTTATCCGTATGCCAGACAATGTGCAGACAGACCCCATCCTCCTAAAAACAATAACACACTAACAACACAGTCGCACACGCTAACAAATAATCACCCACACACACACATATATAAATATAAATATATATATATAAAGATAGATACACAAAAATCACAGGTCATTACCTCATATTACCTCATATACTATAAGAATCTGATCTCAGATCTGACCAGCAGAGGCCTCAAGACATGTTCGTTTTACTGTCTAATTTGTACATTGTTTTAACAGCACAATATAAACTGGATATGTCGTGATATGAGCCTTTCAACATCAGCTGTGTGACCGTGTCAGACCGACGTCAAACCAAACACAGAGGCAGTGTCACAGTTAATCATTTTCCCCCGGACAGACGCTCTTTGTTTGTCCACGTGAACACAAGCAGCTGAGTTTGACCTGCTGCATAGCGACAGGAGACTGATCTTATCTGATTCACTGTACACACGCCTGTTTATCCGTCGTCTCTGCCGGTCTGATCAGACACTGTATTCTGTACAGCTCGTCATAAAGAGAAAGCAGAACTATATTTAATCTGACTGAGATAAAAACACACAATTATGTGTGTGTTAAACGTTTCACGGTACATGTGAAAAACAGCCGTCGCGCTGAAACCTTATTCAGCACCGAAGTCAACAGGAAATCACAAATGACCCAGTTCAGATAAAAATTGCCCGTGTTTGGGGCAGTTTAGGGCAGTTCACAGTATACAGATTATTTTAAACAAAAAAGGCATTCACATTATGTAACTCTGAAAGCCAATGCTGTTTTTGTAATACCAGTACAAACCAGAATGTTCTAGAAATATAGGCTAGTAAGCAACCGCATAGCAATGCCCTAGCAACCACCCAGAATTCCCTAGCAACTGCCTAGCAACCACCCACAAAACAGAAGAACGCTCGGAGTTCCACACGGTCAAGTGCCACTAAAAAATCTTGGTAATGTTTTCGAAGAATAAACAATGAATATTAATATTTGTCTGTTAGTGTGTGTGTGTGTGTGTGACGTTTGTAGATGTGCACGTAAATTTGTTTGTGCTGAACAGTACAGGACAGACTAACGCTGGTGATTACACACTCTAACAGGTGAGTGTGTGTGTGTGTGTGTCCTCAGAAAAGCACAATTACATAACGGGATATTTCCCCGCTCAATAATGAATATGCCGCCTGTTGCTTAGCAACAAGCAGCTGATTCACACACACTTTAAGAAAGTGCCATGGCGGTTTGAATGAGGAACATGCATGTATAAAAACACAACGTGAGAATGTTTCATTAACGTTACGTTACGTTCACTGCGTAATTTCTGTTTCTGTGAGTATGACTGCACATTTGAACATCATTACAGATGAACCTCAGAACGGTCCAGGTCATATTTCAACCCCAAAATCACAAGATATCCGTTAAACTAAAGCCAGTTTTATAACCATCAAGATTATTTAACACTGTGACATTATTAATATGACAGTGAAGCACTTTTAACCGTCCAAAAACCTTTAAAAGAAAAGACTAAAATTACTGTTGTTGATGATGTCACAGTCTAATCAAACTTCTTGGTATTTCAGTGCAAACTCATTCTGTCATTTAGCAGGAACTGGTCAAATAAGATGGAGGTCAAAACGTTACTTATCCTCAAAATACCTCACAAAACTATATACGGTTATACAGTCCACATTAATGATAATTAACCACGGTTTTCTTATAGAAAGTGAAGTAACCATGTTTGTTTTATGGTAACCACAGCTTTACTACAAATACCATGGTCAAGTTATGGTTTCTGTAGCAAAAGCACAGTTAATTTGTGGTTACCGCGATTTAACTGTAAAATCGTTTTTGGTTTGATTTGTAGTAAAAGTGAAGGGAGAGAGTGATTACAATGTGTGTTTCAAACGACTGACTTATTATTGTCTTATTAGAAATAACCTTTAAGTACATTTTTGAACGTACGAATGATTTATAAGAGCAGGAAGATTAAGGAAGATGAAAGGCTCAATTTTAGCTCCGCAGGTAAAATCAGAGCTGTGTGTTTTCTGTGAACAGAGCAGAACACAGGCACTCTGTAATATCTCACAAACTCAACACAAGCATGTTTGACAGGCCCATAATGAAAGCAACAGCTGTGTGGTGTGTGCGCGCGCGTGTCGACCGCACAATGGCAGTGAAAACTCAACCTATTCTTGACCACTGGCTAATTCATCTCATCTTTCGAAGAAACGAAAACAACATCACACACACACACACACACACAATTAAACGCTGATATTAAACTCAACATGAAATAACATAGTCCTCGATTTACACAGAACACATTCCGGATCTTTCCGCACACGAGTTTTTCTCGTTTCTTCCTTGAGCCCCGCCCACAATTTCATCGTAAATATTCGCTGTCAAACTTTTCACAAAGCAAAATAGTTTCGCAAACATTTCGTGTTGATTCTTCTAGAAGGTCTGACCTGGCTAACAGGCAGGGTTCTCCGAACGTTGGCTAACGATCTCTTAAACGTTCTTTCACAAGTTATCAAAAATTTTATTCTTAAGTAAATATCACAAAAATATCATAAATATATGTTTTTGTCGCTTAATGGAAACGTTCAACCTAAAATTGTTTACTCATTTATAATGATGGAGACCAAGTAAAAATACTTAATTAAAACTGCCTGATTCATTATGGGTGTTTGTGTAGATGAGTTTGATGTGTTATATTGCTCATTACTTTATTCATTTAAACATTAAATGTATCATGTAACTTGTTTATTGTATCGATATGAGTAATCCTCTAATTATACAGTTTGTGTAAAAGGTGTGTGTTTTATGTCTAGGCAGTCGGACTTGATTTTCATCTGCCGAACAATGGAACAGAAAAATCTCATACTTGCATTGAAGGAGAGATTTAAGTCTGAAAACATTTAACATCTGAAAAGCAGAATGTCTTTGTCATGTCATGTCAAACTTGGGGCTGGACTCATCTGACTTTAGCATAGCCAGGTTACCCTAGCAACTGCATGGAAACGGACCAAAACCACTCAGAGCACCACAACTACAGAGCAACACTGCGGCATTAACCCAACACTGTGCCACAAACAATTCTTCAAATCTATTGTAAATAAAAATGATCTATCTGTCTGATTACCTCAGCGTGTCAAACTGAAACTCTCATCCGTTTACAGTATGCAGACGATTCCAAACGTAGCTAATACCCTTCAATTACACCACACAGAGTTTATTAGCCCCGGCTTTCAACTTAAACGACAGAGATGCTAAACGACATGTTGGATCTGTAGATTGAAGGTTCATTAACAGTTCTGGTCAGAGATTCATTACAGAAACCTATTTTTAACGCTCATTCTTCAGTTACTGTTTGGTTCTTTGTAGGTTAGCTTTCTATTTTGTTCCTGTGGCTCAGTTGGTAGAGCATCACGCTAGCAGCGCAATAGGTGGTGGGTTCGATTCCCAGGGAGCACGTATACTGACCAAAAATGGATAACTGTATAACTGTACTGTAAGATGCTCTACATAAAAGTGTCCACCAAATGCTTTATTGTATGTATGCATGTATTTAGATGTTACACTAAAGATAAACAGAGTACCGTCTTTGTTTTATTTGTGTAAAAATGGTTTCAGTGAAGCTCTCAGCTTGCTGATCGGTGAGTTTTCCTGAACACAAGCAACACTAAGCAACAGTGGAAACATTGGGAATCTTGTCCATCAGAGTACAAACTTC
This sequence comes from Botia almorhae, assembly GCA_036877575.1. Classification (NCBI taxonomy): domain Eukaryota; kingdom Metazoa; phylum Chordata; class Actinopteri; order Cypriniformes; family Botiidae; genus Botia; species Botia almorhae. The sequence continues at coordinate 12,062 of JAZGTJ010000743.1, read as the reverse complement.
CACACTCACAGTAAACTACCAGTCTAAAGTTTTGGCACACCAACTTATTCCTTCATTGCGATTTTCCACATACAAAATCATGAATATTTAAATCACTGTATATGTAATATTTGAGTTATCCACACTGTGTAAGCCATGACGTTTTAAACACCTACTGGCTGTTTTGTTTTCTTTAGCTTCTCCAACACATAATATAATAACTATAAAATATTACTAAAATAAATTATAATATTTGCTTAGTACACAAATACAATAGTACGAACAATCCACATTTGTGTACAAAACAAAACAAAACAAACATTTAAATCAGAAGGTCTTCGGGATCATGAGAAATATAGAGTCAAATGGGGCCAAAGTTTGACTGCTTGTGTATGTGGCCAAAAAACAGGTGCTGTTTTACCTTCTTTTTCCCCCTGCAGTGACAGCACACGGTCCACAGGTACTTCAGAGTTCTCCACAGCAGAATAATGAAGAGACCCCCAAAAAAAGTGACCATGGAGGAGGCGAGGAAAGCCCACCACATCCGCTGCCCGTTCGTGTCACACGGCATATCAGACGTGTAGGGGATGATCACGTCCATCTTCCGAACCGAAGACGGACCCGCTTTTAAATGCTCGTGAGTGAAATAGGTCATTATTGTGGAGAGCCGCTTCTCGTCACCATCTCTGTCTGTATCCTCTTCAGTGGGGAGCATTGAGCGTCTTTCTGGAGATCACGACAGCGCCCCACAACCGATGATCAGCCATGTTTGGCAGGGCGGGCAGCCCCGCTTGTCTGTGCCCGTGCGTGCGCACTCTCCTGCCGCTGTCTCCTGCGCTCCGCAGCTGTTCCTTTCTTTGCGGAACCAGTGACGCGCTCGGCGATATAGAAAAGTAACGCCGCCGCGTTGTCGAAACGCGCGCAGTTACGCGTCACTGAGTCTTTAAGAGCAGCCGTACACTAATTTTTCTCATGATAAAATACATCCACATGCGTAATGGTCGCGAATCTGTCGCCAACACGCCCGCAACGCGTTTAACCTCGTATTCAGTTTGTCGGGTGCGCTTTCTGATATACGGACGCGCTCTCTCTCTCTCTCTCTCTCTCTCTCATTCACCAACGTGTTGCATTCAACTCGTCCGCTGCGCGTTATCTGCGTGAGACGCGGCGCGTTCAGGTACCGAAGGGCGGAGTCAGTCAGTGGGTTGATGCCCGTCAAAACGTCTCCAAACCCACGGATCCCTCAGTCTCTCCATTTTGCACGGCACCATGAGTAAAACAAAGCTTTTTAAAAAAGATAAAAGCAAATGACCTAAATTTGCTAAAACCGCCTTCAACTGTTCGAATAAAACATATATTTTATTATAGTTGTTTAAAATCCTTTATCATGTTTTAGCACTTTGTTTTGAACGCATAGTTTACACGTATAATGTATTAGCAATAGCTCTATCTGTTCATTAAAGTGTCAGATTGACATGAATCAGTCCATCTGAAGCAAAACTCTGAAATAAACACAAATTATTTACGCGAGGATACATAACGTTTCTTTCAGCGTAAAGAGAAAGAGATAATTCACAAAAATGGCTCATTTATTTACAGATACACTGACAGGTTGAGAGTAGCTTATTTCATGTGAACTTTCTTACCCAAAGTATAAAAGCTTTCCAGCAGGTGGATGTGTCTGTGTTTTCATTTACATTTAAACCTGAATATGCATCATTTTAATCTATTGAAATAGATTTAGGGACATTAGAAACGGGTGATTTAAGGTAATTTATTGCATTTGTTTAAGTTTAACGTTAAACATAAATTCACTCATAAACGCGAGCGAGCTCATTTCTGCTTTTCCTTCTGCTTAAAAACAAATAATCGTCCATCTGCCGTCTGATGTCGAAGAAGAACGTCACACAGAAATAATGTCACCTTTTGTTTGATTTTTATATAACCCTCATACAATCCTCATATCACTGACGAGGGATGTCGCGCCACCTGCCGACCGTACAGAGGAACTGCAACAACACTATCAGATCACTGATCAGACGTCCATCTATGATCTTGTAATGCTGTATATTAATAAACACTATTGAGACGTTCAGTGACTTCACCAGATCTGGAAAACACGATGTTAGAGCATTTCACTTCCAAAACTAAATTAATTTATCCAGTTTCCAAATATTTATGAATTTGGGGCAAAACGAATGTAATTGTGTTTCGTACACACACAAGGGGAAAAAACATTCATTTATATGCTAAATAAAAAGGTAAACAAACAAACAAATATTTAAGCATTAAAATAGGTTTAGACTTTATTAATGTAACAATTACAAAATCATATTTCTATACAGGATTTTTAAACGTGACAGTACCGGGCTGATGCAGGAACTATGAAACACGTGTCAGGATTTGTTTTTAAAAACAGGATTTTAAATGAAATTAAACTTCGAGCTACAATTCTACTTCGACAGCATCATCGTTATTGGCAGTTATAATATTGTAAGTGTAACATTTTTCCGCTACAAAATTTACAGGCATTTAATCAGTGGCCACATTTCATTGGTTGATTGAGAAACCGATGACACACTGACCAATGAAATTTCTCTTGTGAGTCACGCTGGTAAAACATGGCGAGTGTGTTACACGTGCTTTACAGCATACAGAAGGACTAGTGTAGTACCAAACCTCTAAATTTACTATTAAGAGGATTAACCAGAATTACTGAGATTAATGCAGTAGGTCTGTCTAACCGAAGTGCAAAATACAGGCAGGAAACAATTTGGCACGGCCGTTTTTAAAAGGAGACAAAACTTTAAAATATATAAACATAAAACCATGAAGCCTTAGCTGCGCCTAACGCTCACACTACAACACGACATTTAAATTAGAGTTTAAAAATTACAAAAAACTGAACAAAATAATCAGAGCTTATAGTAAAATTATCATGCGGCAGATTATTGCATTTTCGGTCATTTAAATAATAAAAAGTACACTTAAAAGACACCGACATAAACAAACTGCTACATTAAAGCTTGAAGAGAAAGTTCACCCAAAACTAACAACTCCGTCATGAGTAACTCACGGGAACCAATGAAATCGCTGGGATCAAAACTGGAGTGACACCACTTGATTCTTACAGGTGTGAACGCAAATGTATATCAGAAATGCTACAGAACATAAAAAAAGTGTCTAATAACGACAGAATTTTCACTTGTGGATGAGCAAACCCTTTGACACAGAGATCAGAAATGTAAGTCAGTATTAAATCGAGTGCATCTAAGCGTGATGACTCGAGTGTTCTGATTGGATGAGAGCCAGACAGGAAGTGATACGAAAGTTAAACATTCAAGTAAGCTGCTTCATAGACGTGTACTCTGTAAACATGAAGCACTACAAAACAGCATTAGCATTAGTGCTACCACAGAGAAAACAGATGAAACAGTGAAGAGGAGATATTGCTTTCAGTCAGATTGTGTACGATGATCTAATCGTTCTGTGGGTGACAGCCTGAGTGTGTGTGTGTGAGGAGTGTTTTGTTGTAGTCAGGGCTAAGTGACACGACTCATTCTTCATATGTTCAGCCTTCTGACAGCATTTGATAAATATCGTGTTTAAAGCTGCAATCCGTAACTTTGGCATCTGTCGGCATCTGTTTGAAACATAAAATTGCAGGTTACTTTACATGTTTTTTACATTTACCTATATGATGAAGTCAAACGAAGCCTACCGTGGTGAATCAGGGTAACATACTTGTTTTGAACACTGATCTGTTACGTACGGGCTCAGTAAGTGACTTCTGTTTATATTTAATAAAAAGTTACAGATTGCAGCTTTAAAATAGAAGGTTTGTTTTGATTTTAATCACAGAAATCATTTCAACTAAACAGCCCCTGTAGTCAAAACAGGGTTTTGCTTTCAGAACTGAAACAGGAACATTTTGTAGCTGAAAATAATCCACTAAATATTTTCACTAAATTAAATCATTTTCCATTTGTGTGTCATAACAGTTGATTCGCAAAAGGATTCGTCTCCATTTTTAACACACCAAAATGGACCACAAAGCAAATCTGACAATAAACGTAATGGCCAAACAAAACGCTTACTTACGATTTAACCTAATTTTTCTATATGATGAATATATGATGAACTCGCATCACGCAGCCCTGTGTGTGTTGTAGTGAGATCTGAGCTTCACAGCAGTACAGAGACACGTGTAACAGTGGTAACAGTGTGACTGGTCCAGATTTCTACTGATGCATGATGTCACAGATGTGTTTCTGTCATAGTGTCGGACACTTCTACAGTTCTAGAGTCACTTTTTTGTGGTTTTATTTTGTGGCTTGTTCACATGGTTCCATCAGGAACCCAAAGTACTTTGTTCTGTTCCTGGTCCACAAGATCTCTGATCTGAGTGCATATACTGGACAGACTTCCACCCTGAACCACACCTGCAACACAAAACACACATGAATCAATCTTAGCCAGCATGAAACTGTGTGTGTGTGTGTGTGTGTGTGTGTATCTGTGTGTGTGTGTGTCAGACCTGTGAAGTATCTGCTGTAGTCTTGCTCAATCTTCTGCGCAGACTCGAATTGCTCTTTGGAATGTTTTTGGGACACCTTTTCACGCAGGTACACGGGGTCCTTCTGCTCCCTGAAACGCAGAAAACAGCGATGACTCCGCCCACCAGACCCCACAAATAATGACATCATCACTGGAGGACTGAGAAACTTTATCTGAAGCGTCTTAAATAGAACTACACGCGACATAAACACACGTCTATACAAACACACACACACACACACACACACACACACAAGACGACAGACAGTCACTCACTTGATCTGTTTGGCGTTTTTGTAGCGCATAAATATGACGATGGGGTAAATGTTGACGATGTGCAGACGCTCGATGGCGTGGGGTGCGATGTCCAGCAGACAGTGGCAGTCCTGCGGGAGTCCGAAAATATAGACAATAAGATAATCTGGATGTGTCATTGGCAGGTGTCGTGAACTGACAGTATTGATCTGTACAGTGAAGGAGTGGTCATTCACCTTCTCTGTCATTTCTTTAATAGATGCCACTGTGGTCACGTCGAAGTGTCCGCTCCTGCGCTTATAATCGATGAAGAGACAGTCTTTCACGCCTCGTTCAATAGCCTGCTGAGTCGCCTTCATTCCCTCTGCCAACAGTAAAATTACAGCAAAAATAAAGCCCGGTCCTCGTGCTACAGTTTAACGCCACAGGAATACAGAGCGTGTGTCTATTTTGTAGTGATTCTTTCTCTGTGATCCTTTCTGATTGTCACAGTAACGCTTGGTGCACATCAAAATCTCACCCGGTAAACAGCGGCAGTATTTCCCAGGTTCCTCTCTGTGGAGCATCTCTTTGATTGGCTCAACAAGAGGCCCAAGTATCAACACCGGCCTCCGATTGGTCGGTTCCACCTTCTGCACGCGCTGATACGCCAAACTCACGCAATCTGAATGGCAGCGAACACAACGCGCGCAGTAAATAAAACACGCTGAGGCAGTGTGGGGAAATTCTACAGGCAAAGACTACAGAGATGTTTAATACGCATCTACTTTCCATGCTAGTTCTGTACGAAAGTTGCCTAACTAGACAGCATTGTGAGGAACCACAGGCATGTAATGCACAATCTGCTCCATACGTTCAGCAGCAAAATGATTCACTCTTATAAGACACCTAATTTCTTATTTTGTACCATTTGTATACCCTAATGAAAATTAACCATGGTTTTATAATAAACTTACACTAAACAGAAACACAGAGACATTTCTCAAAATATCTTTTGTGTTCCACAGAAACAAAAAAGTCAAACAGGTTTGGACTGACATGAGGGGAGTAAATGATTTCTAGCACCCATGAGATAAGAAAATCATGGTTAATTATCGCAAGAGTACATTTACAATCAATAGTTCTCATGTTTTTCACCGAGCAATGCATTCTGGGATTGAAGCCTCAGACTTTGACCATAAGCTTTAAACCCGGCTGAGGATGTGCTTTAATATGCAGAAATGCTGTCTAGGTGGGCAGCTCACTAGGTGAACAGGAATAACGTTTCATTGGCTCACCCTCCATGCAGGACACAGAATCGGTGCTGATGGCATCGGCGGCGGGACCATCGCGACCGTCTCTCGAGCTGCTGCGCTTGTGTTTGAGTTTACGGCGAAAGAACGATCGCCGTGCCGCGGCCGAGATCGTTTTACCGGAACTGCCGTCGTCTTTACTGTCACTGACACTGTATCGATGCTGAGAGTCTTGATCAATCCTGCACACACACACACACACCTTACATTTATAACTAATTTCATCCCTTTGATACGACTAATATAAACGTAATTATTTATAATACAAATCTCATATAAACTCATGGCTCAGGCCGCACATGCACTTGCTAGGCACGTGTCCATGCATCAGTTTCTGTGCATTCTCATCCAGTTGCCATGCCAACCAGTAGCCGAAATTTCCCTTGGGCAGCGTGCCGTCCACGTAGAGAATATCATCTTTCTTGAAGCTCAACTCCTGCTCTGACCCTCCGGAATGATCAAACAACGCCCTGAAAAAAAGAACACACACACACACACAATGTTCAACCTCAAATACACACTCATATATTGTGATGCAGGTCAAAAAATGATTCCTCACACACACACACACACACAGGATCAGTCACCTGATATAAAAACCATCCCCATGTGTGTCTCTGATTCTCTGGAAGTGTTCGGGTCGGTTCTGGACCCTCAGCGTGACGCTTTCGGCTGGTTTCAGGATCTCCAGGTAAACCTCCTCAGCGGTCTTATTCTTCAAGCTAACCGAGTTACACTGCACACAGGAAATGACATCACAACTCCATCATCACAAGTTGTTTTCAATGTAATGTCAATTGCTTGAGAAATCTCTCGGGAGGCATAACACAACCAAGAAGGACGAGCGCTGTATCTACACTTATATTTTAAGTGTGAAAGTCTTTCTTCTGCACCTCCAGTAGAAGGTCTCCAGGCTGCAGGCCGTTAGCTCCTCTAGCAGGACTGTCCTCTTCTAGGCTTTCCACAAAAACCCCCGTCAGATTTCCACCACAGATCTTCAACCCCAAATCCACCAGAGTCTTCCTCACCACCACCTTCCTCAGCTCTGCCTGTTTCCCACCTTCACTCCGATCCCTGGCCAATCACAGAGCACAGTTAAACCACTCAGAGCAGTGGGCGTGGTCAGGAAGCTGGTTTCAGACGAACATGTTTAGTACCTGACAGCTCTGCAGGGGCTGGATGTGGGCGTGGTCTGTTTGGAGGGAGGGGTAATGGTGCCTTCTTCCTGTTCGCTTAGTGTGTCATTGTTGGAGTTTGTGTCAGGTGTGCCGGGCGTGGAGTGAGAACTTATGGAGGATTCCATCCTGGAGCTGACAAACATTTCAACAACTCTTGCTTCTACAAATGTCAACATTCAATTGTAAAACAAAACTCAAACTAGCCCCTCAGGTATTCGTTAAATTAGTCAGCCTCCGATATCAGTCGAATCTCATGCAAAATCTGCAATCTGAACTGCATTTATATATGAATGTAAATGATTAAATTTAAGTCACAGAATAATCCAAAACAAACTACTTCAATATACTGTAAATGCTGGTGTTGTTTGTACCAGGATCGCGAGTGATTGCCCAGCTGGTACATGTGTGGGTTGTACTGAGCGAGTATGGTGATGGTGTCACACTGCTGACCAATGATGAGTCTGGCCTGCTGCTCTGTGGCGTTCCTGAGATTAATCCCATTAAACTACACACACACACAAACACACTCGCATATCATGTCCACTTAACAGAACGTCATTAATTCTCTGTGTTTCTAACAAACCTCCAACAGCTGATCTCCAAACTCCAGGTGGTGCTGCTGAGCGATGCTGCCTCCCGTTACCTTAGAAACAAAAATACCTCCGTTCTCCCCTCCCACGATGGAGATGCCCAGAGGCTCCGCCCCTTTAGGAATGGTGACACAGCGTGGCTCTTCGATGTACGGCCTAAAACACACACACACAGACACACACACAGACACAGACACACACACACACACACACACACACACACACACACAGACACAGACACAGACACAGACACAGACACAGACACAGACACAGACACACAGACACACAGACACACAGACACACAGACACAGACACACAGACACAGACACACACACACACACTTGTTAGGCTTTAATTCAGATTGAAGTCTTTTATCTTAACAACAGTCTGTGTAAGAACATCTAACAGGTCTCATATCACTGCAGACAGAATTTACACACACACGCATTTCAACACACACACACACACACACACACACACACACACAGTGTTTAAATAACAGGTCTGTGGTCAGTACAACAGCTGTTTAAAAATATTGTAGGTTCAGTACAAGGGAATCTTTATAACAGTTTAATATCAAACGCTTTATTTCAAAGTTGGCCAAAAAATACATAAAACAAATCACAGCTTTCTGAGAATAATACGCGTTGAACAGAACCATAATCTGAACAAGCAGCTATTTTAATCGTCTCTGATGTCTGAATATAGTTTGTTTTGTGTGTTTTTTTTCATTCTGAAGTGAACAAACCTCAGAGTCCGTAAAGAGGCAAACTTCGACCTCTGAGCTCGAGAAAGCTTCACGTGACACGTGTTACGCGACACACATCTGGAGCCGAGAGGAGAAAGGAAGAGGAAAAGAAAAAGAGAGCAGGAGGAGAAAAGGAGCATCTCACATGACCTCACGTACAGAAACTACGAAAGGAAAGACAGGAGGAAAAAACCCTCGGATGACAGATCACAGGATGAACTCCGACCCTACCTGTCTCTCCTCCGCTCGCCCGTCTGCACGGTGCTAAATAACGTCTTGCTCGAAGTGGAGCCCTGTGATTGGCTGCCGATGAAGGAGGTGGAGTCCAGAGGAGAAAGGGGCGGGGTTACGAGGCTGGGACTGCTGCAGTCAGAGTGAGACAGAGAACCTGAGACCAAGAAAACAGAATAAATATTACATTTTTCCCTCAACACATCCACCATAACCAGCCTCCATGTTTTATAATCAAATCTGGATTTAATGTAAATGATATGTAAATTAACAAGCGATCAGCACCTTTGTCTGAACCCTGAGAGCGCGTGTAACGAGGAGTAGAAGGGATTTTAATGCGTTGGCCTTGAGACAAACCTGCAGACGAACAACACAAACTTATCCAACGTATCCAAAATCCTCTTATCCAAAGCAACTCACGGTACATTAAAGATATAATTTATCAGAGTGATCCTGTGGAATCGAACCCATGACCTTTGACCTGTAATCAGTGCTCTACCAACTGAGCTACAGAAACATCAGCCGATTTTAAAACTGATTTATGTACTGATTTCTGAGTTCATTCAGACTGTCAATCACGGTTCGGCTGTGACCTTGTCTGGCGCTGGACGGGAGGGAGTTGGTGGTGTGCTGTATCGCTCCACGAGGGCTGTCGAACAGTTCGGCGGAACGCTTGTGGTTAAGATCCACACTCCAACAACCCTGGTGCTGTGGACTGACAATCAGAGCAGACAATACATGAAATTGTGTCTCTGTGTGTGTGCATGTACCTGATCTTATAGTATGTGTGTGTGTGTGTGTGTGTACCTGATCTGAGAGTGTGTGTGTGTGTGTGTGCATTTACCTGATCTAATAGTATGTGTGTGTGTGTGTGTGTGTGTGTGTGTGTACCTGATCTGAGAGTGTGTGTGTGCTGGAACCGAAGGAGCATTCGTGGTTTTGACACAGTGACTCCAGGCTGTGTAAACTGGGTTCCTCATCACCGCGGTGACAGCAGGGTAAGGAGAGAGAGTCCTGGGGGCGGAGTCTAGACACCATATACAAATATTTAAAAACATTTAAATATTTAAGTAGTTCTTAATTTAAGTTACCAAAGCATCAGGAGAACCCTGCGATTAGCGAACATGGTCGTGTGTTTGTATTAACTCACGTGACTGCGCAGGCGAGAATCCTGCGCTATGACGATTCGAACGGAAGGGCGAGAAGCGCGTCAGATCTCCGGGCTCAGGAGAGTGCTCATCATTAGAGAAACTCTGAAACACAGCAGAGGAATAACGAGGTGGAACTCAAATCATCTAAACCGTGACTCAGCACCTGCAGTGCTGCAGTAACCTGCACCACCTGCACTGATTCATGCCGGTCACGGAATGGAACGGACAACCAAGCATTTATCCGTTTAGCAGACGGGTGAGTAACAGTAATGAATATTTCTGGCCGGTACATTTTCCTCTGGTCACGCACCATCGTCAGATGCTTAAAGCTGCAATCTGTAACTTTTGCCTCTCTATCGCCACCTCTGTCAGAAACATAAAATTGCAGGTTGCATGGAATTATTACGTTATTAAAAAAATTGCGTTTAAATTATAATTTTAAACTACACCATTCCAGCACCCCCACACACTTTTTGTCTGGTAGCCAGATCTTATTTCTGTTTACAGACATGATGTAACCACAAGACAAACTGACGTTTCCTGGGAAATCGGACCCAACATACCGTTGTGATTCAGGGTAAGGAAATGAACACTGACCTGTTATGTACAGTTAAAGATTGCAGCTTTACAGTATACGTTACACCCTGGCTGAAGTTCTACCGTGTTTACAGTACAGTACCGTACCTGTGGAAACGGCATCTTCAGTGGCGTGAGACTGCGGCGCTGGGCAGGTGCTGAGTTCGGTCTCACTCTTCTCATCTGGAGATCATCTGTAACCTGTCCAGACACGTCCTCACTGAACGGGCCTTCAGTGCCGGAACCCTGGAGAAGATTCCCGTTGCGATCCCGACCTTCGACATCAGCACTGGGTTTGTCTCCAAGAGCAGGTGTGGTCTGAATGGGCGTGGCTGGGGGAGAACCAGTGGTGATGGTCGAATCGGACGCCGAGCTTCCCTGCGCTTTGTGTTTGAATTTGAAAGAGTCGCTGCGTTTGGGAGGGTCGGGGGGTATCTGAGGCGCCTCTGACCACGAGCTTTGCGGGGAATGTTTGGACATCTGAGACAAACTGAGGTAGTCCAGCTTGGATGGCGTCTCCGGCCTCTTAAACACATCTGCGTCGAATATCGACTTCCTCTTTTGTGGAGTCTTGAATATAGAGAGAGGGGGGTCAGGGGTCGTCATAGCGACAGCCATCATTTTGGGCCAAGTGCCACCACTTTGCTTCTGGGGGACGCATCTCCTATCCTGACCCATCTCTATAGGGACGCAGTCGCCGAGGGAGACCGGGTGAAAGGTCAGAGGTCGTTTAGAGTTGGGATGCGGACAGCAGATCTCGTGATAGGGCTCGGAGCGATACAGCACCCCGCGCTGGCCACGGTCACCCTCCACGTCACGGGTGGGGCTGTACATGTCTTTATGGGTGGAGTGGCTGCCGATTGGCTGTTTCCTGCAGGCGCGCAGATGATCTGCAGGTTTTTCGTTGGAGCTCCTGTCACAGTCGCGTTCAGCGATGCTCTGACCCGACAAACTCTGTGGAAAGAACTAGAACAGAGGAGAAACATCTCAACGACGGCCCAACAAGAGATGAGGTTCAACTGATGGATGTTGTTGAAATGTGGCTCATCCAATCAGAATTTAGACGAGTGTGGTTCATCCAATCAAAATATATAACAAATGTGGCTCATCCAATCACACTTAAGATGAACGTGGCTCATCCAATCAGAATTTAGACTGTAATGTGTCTCACCTTCATGATGGTAAGAGAAACTGAATCTCTGCAGCTCTGTAGAAGACTCTCACACTCAATCACTGATTTATTATCAAGAGAAACTCCATTTATCTGACAGAAACAAACACACAGACGATAACAATCAATGACATATTAACACTCCCTACATCACAGTATGACGTGAATATACAAAGATATGAAACTGATGTAGGATCAGCGGACTCACGCTGAGAAGTCTGTCACCCGGACACAGAGAGCCGTCCCGGGCTGCAGGACTGCCTGGAGAAACAGATGAGACGAACACACCGCTCTCCAACCCAACACCACAGTCTGAGTGAGAGAGAGAGAGAGA
>JAZGTJ010000742.1:65079-82652 GCA_036877575.1 Botia almorhae | reverse complement strand
ACGATTTTAGGCTACTTACCAGAGACACTTTGCACTGGTCCTCCAACGTTCTTCAGTGTTCATTTACCCGGGGTGTTTTGTTTGAACATTCCCCCTAAAATCACTGCTAAAACAATCCAAATACTGCTCACCTTTCATAAAATAATAAAAGGCTAAATAAATAGGCAACATTGAAGTGACAGTCTTTCTTACAGCATTTTGGAAACCATGCATGTTTTTATTTAAGTCTACAGAATTTAATTGTAATTTTAACACAGTTTCATTGCCATTTATACTGTATTGCATTGTATTGCAAAAACAGTGTTTGTTTGTCAAAATAACATCAATATGTCTTTTACACAGAGAAAGTATGTTTAAAAACATCATTTTGATGTTGAATTTACAGTTACATTCAGTTTAACATGTTACTAAATTACACTGTTAAGTATACAATGTTTCACTGTAATTCAATTTACAGTATTTTAATGTTGTGATTTTACAGCATTTCACTGTTATTTTAACGGACATTTTTTACAGTGTACTACACAAAGACACATATAATCATTATTGTGTGTGCATTTGATAAACATAAACATAGACAGCACAACTGCGTTAATTCTTTGTAATTCTGTTTGTGCAGGTAAAGGTTAAGGGTTAACCTCAACCTTTAAGCAGTTAAGTGCACACCCTGTTGACAATGAATATAAGTATGCTTTTCAATAAGGGGTCAGAAGGTGTCAGAGCCTTTAGCTTACAGTTTTATATTAAGTCAGAAGCAGACTTACCATTCACATTTAACATTTGCTGCAGTAGTCTATGTGAGGTCAGGTCGGAAAAACCTCTTTAAAATCCCAAACAGTTCTCAGGATCCTGGCTTCAAATTCGTGAATATACATACAAAATAGTACATACAGTATTTACGTTTCATTAAATATTTACTTTTTATAGCTTACTTTCTTTATCATTATGTGAAATACCTACATCACCTACATCACCATTTGCCAAACTGTGCAGTTCAGAACAGAACACTGTAGCACCTATGACTCAATCTATTTGGCATTCAGGATAGGGATAAGGCCTTCCGAATGGACACTCTGATTGCTTCTTAAGGTCCATTAGTTATGTCGTTGAGAGATACCTTGAGGCTAAGAAGCAATCTGATGTGTTTAAGGAGCTTCTACCCTGCTGAGGCCAGGTAGCTGCAACTTCAGATGGTCCATCCACCTCCCCTTCTCTCATTTTTTTTGTAAACCGGCAGCAGCAGAAGGTCAGCATGACAGCTCAAACTTCCCCATAAAGGGGGGGAGGGGGGCTTGGCAGCATACACAGGACTCGCAGCCCAAGAGGAAGTTTGATTTGAGGACCGTGTGTTCCTTAAAGGCTGCAAAGAAGAAGAACACCTGACACCAGGGGTTTCTGTGCACATCAACATCTCATGCAAGACCCCCCTTGGAGCCCCCAGGGGGTGTTTCTGCTTTCTCTGCCAACCCAGGTGTCTCAGTGGTCAGAAGCACCCCGCAGTTCATCCGCCACATCTTCTCTCTTTCATATCCAGATATCTCCTGCCAGTTTTCTCATTCAGGAGACTGGACAGGTAGAGAGGATGATACCTCTCTCTGATTTTCTGGCAGCATGGAAACTTCTGCCCAGTTGTCCCCATGGCTGTTGAGTACAGTAGAGAAAGAGCACAGGATTCATTTTTTCTGTCATCCTCCTCGCTTCTATGGTATTAGGAAAGAAGAAACTAGTGCTGGCCAAAGAGCTTAAGACTCTCTTACTAAAAGGGGCTATAGAATGTGTTCCCTCTCAAATGAAAGATCTGGGTCTTCGATTTTAGATTTGCATCTGTTGATTCGGTCTCTGAGGAAACACAGATTCAAGATGTTAATGCTCGAACAGATCATGTCAAATTTAGCCCGATGACTGGTTTGTCATGATAGATCCAAAGGATGCATACTTTAAGTTGAGTATTGCCAGAACAGAGGAATTTTCTCAGGTTTGCTTTCAGGGACAATGCTTACCAATATTAAGTGCTTCCTTGCCATGCACCTTTATGAAGTGTGTGGATGCAGCTCTGGCTCCTTTGAGACTCCAGGGCATCCGAGTTTTAAATTACATAGACGACTGACTAGTCATGGCCAGCTCCCAAGAACTAGCTACACAGCCTTGGGATGTTGTGTTAGCTTGTATGAGGTGCTTAGGGCTAATACTCAACCCCAAGTTGTCTCCTGCATGTTTGGGTTAATCCTTGCTACTGTGAGCAGTGTTCGGCTAGGCCAGTATCAAACAGTTTCTGTGATTCAAAGGCTGTTAGGCCTCATAGCAGTAATGGCCAATGTAATTCCATTGGGCTATTGCATATGAGACCATTTCAGTTCTGTTCACCTTATGGCCCACTCTAGGGGTGCAATGCCATTGCAGAATTCTCATGACGGACGCTTCCCTCACAGGCTGGGGTGTGGCTCTCTATTGCCACCCAATCTATAATCTGTGGGAGGGCCCTCATCTCTCCTGGCACATAAATTACCTGGACATGTTGGTAGTGTTTCTGGCATTAAAACTTTTTTTCACATCTCAACAGCCAACACATGCTAGGCTGTATAGACAACACCACAGTGGTCTCTTATATAATCAACATGGAAGGCTAGCTCTACATTCGGGGCAGGCCTTCCCTCACTGTGGCGTTGTGGGCATTAAATTTCCCATAGCAGCGTCAACTCATGACGAAGTGTCAAGTTTCCTTTAAAGTAACGTCTCAGGTTATGTTTGTAACCTGGTTCCCTGAGACAGGGAACAAAATGCTATGTAGCTTTGCCACACTTTGGTCTTGCCTGCATGGCCTTCCTTCAGACTTTGAGAATCTGTATCTGATGATGTAGTTTGCAGGCGCCTGTTAAAGGCTTCATGGCATGCAACGTCACGTCACATGACCTTGACTTGCCTATAAATAAGTGTGATTTTACACATTCAGACTCAGGAGTGCCTAAAGCGCATTCCCCATAGCATTAAGACATGATGCAGTGGCTCATTCCCTGTCTCAGGGAACCGGGTTACATATGTAACCTGAGATGTTTCTACTGCTTCACTTTTACACTAGTATCCTACTCTGTAAAAAAACTACCTGGCTGCCTTAAATTTTTAAGTTTAATCAACTTGCCCGCTATTTTTAATCTTGACTTATAAGTTACATCATTAATTAAAAAAAGTAAAAGTTACAGCAGTCAGGATTTACAATATTAAGTTCATATGACTTGAACAGAGAGTTAGCTTGACCTCAAGAAAGCAGTGAAAGCCCAAACTACCTCAAATTGCAGGTTATTATAGACACTTCATTCTTAATATCCTGTTAACGGAAGATAGAATTTCCTCCGGCTGCTTTTTAAAGAATTGACTTTAAAGGATGACAAGGTTTATGTCACTGTTTATAAGAATTGAAATTGGCTTCTTTAAATAAAGTCATTAAATCATAAAATTATGTCTATGATACATAAGTGAAAATGTTAATGCTTCAGATTGCTGGAGTTTGGGTTTTGCGTGTTTGTGCATGTATGTGCATGCGTGTGTGCATTTAATCCTAAGGTTAAAGATGTAAAATAGAGGACGGAGCCTGTCAGCGCATCAACACGGCTAGAGGGAGGGAGAGAGCTTGTTTACCACACATAAAAGAAGAACACAGTCAGACATAAATGAAGGCTGACGGTTTCATGAAGCACAGTGGGTTGATGGCAGATGCAATGTGACTGCTCTGAACTGGGCAATGATCCGTACATTATGCAAAATTCACTCAGCTGGTCTAAGGCCACCAACACTATGCCCAGTCACCCTGTTCTGAACAGATCCTGGACTGTAGAAGGCATTCTTTCGACATCAATTACATTCCCTTGTAAACCTCATGCATTGCTTCTGTCACGCCTTTCTCTTTTCTCTGTCTGGCGTACAGAACATAGTGGCATCATATTAATGTTCATTGAGAAAATGTAGCATTTTCCTTTGTAGCAGGCAACCG
Source organism: Botia almorhae (assembly GCA_036877575.1). Taxonomy (NCBI): domain Eukaryota; kingdom Metazoa; phylum Chordata; class Actinopteri; order Cypriniformes; family Botiidae; genus Botia; species Botia almorhae. Next base: position 78,667 of record JAZGTJ010000742.1, on the reverse strand, counting down.
TATACCTCCAGATGTCAGCGGCATTATTTTTCTGACGTTCCACATTTCTGATACATTTGTCTCAGGCAGTAAAGCTAAATTAGCTAAATGTTTAGCAGTTGTTTCATGTTTGGAAGTGTATTGATAAAAATGGTCATTGCCTTGTTTTATTACTGTTTTTTTTTTTTGCTTAAAGAGATAAAGAAGAGATGATTGTTGATTCTTGAGCATGTTTGTGTTTACATCCCAGGGATATAATAATTTATATTCAGAAAGTAAACTAACAGTATCACATAGTTTTTATGTTTTATAATTACATAAATCTTTGAATCATTGCACTCAAAAATAATTATTTACTCAAGATGGTCAAAATGTGTTTTTGCTGATGTAAGATATATAGTATAACAACAAATTACACAACAAAGTTAAAGCTACATATTTGTTTTTGTGTAGGCAGATTTTGAAAACAAACAGTGACTATTAAAACAAGATTGCTTTATATATAAAAGCATTATTAATGGAGTTTTAAGCAAACAGGGTCACTATTGTTTATACACCTTCACCACTATTAATGAGGAGAAATTCCTCAGGGAAAAATAGAGAAATATGACAATGCCAGTACAACTTCAAAAAGTAACTGGAGAGATTTGTGCTTTTGGCAAAATTATTATTTGCTTACTCCTCAAACGGTAGCCCAATTACCACTTGTACATTTCCATGCAGGATATGCACAAAAATGTCCAGGAAAAAGACATTATAACATGACTATACATTAGAAAATAGAAAATAAACCAAGAAAAAAGACTTAATTGACACATTTAAAATTTTTGGTCAGTCTTACCATCTTCCTTTTGGAGAAATTGATTTGATCACAGTGGGGAGAAAAGCAAATGGTTTTTAAATAAGTTACAATTAGATTAGCATTAATCTCAGCAGTGCAAATGAATGTGTTGCTTAAGGGCTTGTTGGATGTTAAAGCAGATTTCTAAACTCTGCGCCAGATTGGAGTGTGTCCTGCGCAATTTTAATTGCTCTGTCACGTCAGATGAAAAACATTTCCCACTTACACTGCTGTCTTTAAAATGATATTTAGTACATTGTTTATCTGTACACTCTGTTCATATATATTCCAGTGTTTATCACAGTAATCTGTGCTATTCAGGGTCCATTTACATATACAGGATTTACATTCTACAGTTAAATATACAGTTTTTAAGAAGCCACTGAAATTAATACAAAAAAAGATTAAAGTTATTTTCTCTAGAATAAATTTCCATTTGTTTATGTAGCTGTGTTACCGGACTCTATACATAGAGAAACTATACATGTATATAACTATAACTCTTGAAAAGATACATCATAAATGCATTCTAATGTCATTTTTTTCTTGTTTTGTTGTTTATTACATCAGCAGATCACAATTACCCTAAATGTCGCCCTGCAGTAACATGCTGATTAGATTATCATGAGCAATCCCAAAATATTGTCATGTAAAAGAATGAGTTTTTAATTTAGTGCAAGATCACTTGTCCTATTTTTTTATCTTGTGTTTGAGCATTTGTGCTGTGTGCAATGTGTTTATAATGATTTGCATATTCATACACGCGGCAAACCTCCAACATTTTTCTGTAGCTTACATGAAAATGTCTTTTTTTGGGGAAGAAAACGTTTCTTTCTGGTGGGGGTTGGGGGAGGGGATGGACATTTAAAGTATTTTAATATGACCTTCATCAGGCATTCATGTCAACTTTTTGTGATTTCAGTTTCTTCCACTCCTGTTGTTCAATTAGTGCTTGACCCCTTTAGCAGCGTTGTAAATTAAATGACATTTCCGTGTCGTCCCATATTTAAAATACTGCGTTAGTTGCGGATCAGAAATGATGATCTTCATTCTGCAGCTAATTTATTCATTTAACAATTTCCCTCCAGAAGTTGCAGCAGAAGGCTGTGGAGCAACCTAAGCAGAAGAAATCCAAGTCGGCTGAATTTCTGATGGGTGAGTCCCGCGTGATGAGTTATTGCTCATAATTTGTGTAAGGATTAATTAACTAATTACAGACAAATGGCTCTGGGCTAAATTTTACTCTTGCTTGTCAGGGCACAATTTGTAATTATTTTAATCATTTCTTCTTTTTCTCCTTCATCCTTTTCGCCTTCTCCCATTCCCTCTTTTTCATACGAACTTTCTCTTCCTGATATGGCTTTCATTTTAACTTCACTGTGTTTCTATGTCATGCTAAGAGTGAGGGATCACTAAGAGGGATTTTTTGTTGTCTTCAAATGTTATTCGGAGTAATGTGGCTCTTCTCTGTTTCTTGCAGCAGAAGGAGAGGATGAGAGAGGTGTGATCAAGGGCATTGTTAATCCTGCATTCCAGGAGAAAATGGAGGGAGAGTGCGAGATGAGAGGTGGAATGCACAATAGCACCCTTGCAGCTCTGCGACAGAACGTGGAGCTGCAGGCTGCAGCTAGAATAAGAGGTGAAGCTTCAGACTTCATTAAGGTCACGCTGTCCCTCACTGTAACACCGGTCCAGCATTCCAGCTGCCTGTCCCAACAGGAATCCCACTGAAGCATACGCTAGATGTGACTACCGATTTGCATTTGAGAGCGATTTTGCACATGAGAGTTGTGTGTGTATTGGGTCTGTGTGAGAAACACACTAAAATCACTCTCCTCATCTAGAGGACTCTAATTAAGCTGCAATCCATAACTTTTTTGGTTAAATATAAACAAAAATTCAGAAATGTCGGTTGGGCTTCATTTGAAAGAAAGGTATGTAAAGTGACCTTCATTTAATGTTTAAAACAGAGATAGCGACAGAGGCAAACAGTAACAAATTTCAGCTTTAAGATGCAGGTATCCTGTATAATGGAAGGTATTATAAGTGATCTTTCATCTTTGGTATTGTGGCTTTCCTGTAGCTCAGTGGTTAGAGCATGGCGTTAACAATTCTAAGGTCATGGGTTTGATCCCAGGGATTGCACATCCTCAGAAACAATGTAAAGTATAGCGCAATGTAAGTTGCTTCGGATAAAAGCGTCTGCCAGATGTAAATGTGAACATCAGGTCTATCTGCTTTACTAAACAGTTTCCAAACCAATACCCATTTGAACACAGTCATTGCAATTCCTATTAGTTCCTGTAGTGGCACACATCGCAATTTCAAAAGTGCTTGTTTAATATTAGAAAAGAAAACATGCCTGGGACAGGTTTAGCCTAATATGATTTTTTTCAGCAGGAAATAAGCAATTCTACCTAATGCTAAATACACCCTTATATCATCAATCTCTTCAAGGTTCTCCAGATTATTTTTCACACCATGATCTAATAGTCCTTTTGGGTGAAAGCAAAAACACACTGCTTTCGTGTATGAATCTTTAAATACAGATATAAGCTGCTGTGCCCTTTCCCTTTCCAGATGAGGGCTGTGACTTCACAGTGCTTGGTCAGATTCTCCAGAAAAACCAGGTAGAATTAAGTTAGAAGGTTTAAATTATGTAATATTTATCCGAAATCATCATTAATGACTTCACCCTAGACTGCAAGATCTGTTCAACAACATTTAAACAACATCTACATTGTTTTTTTAGGAAGAACGTTCATTTGATTACACTACACAAACAAAACTTTAAATATGGGTTACAAATAAATAATTTGATATATCTCCAGTTATATATAAAATTGGTTATTTATAGGCATGAACATATCAAATAACATGTTTGGTAAACATTTTAAGCTCAGTAGACATACTATGTAACTTTAACTAACACAGATGCCTTACAACAAATTCAAGAAATCAAAAACAGATTTACCAACGTGATCTATTGATCAACATTTAAATAACACCTATTGCTCAATAAAGATAAAATAAACAAAATTTTAACTGGCCCATCTTACAGCAGTAGATTTTGACTGTAATCTCACACTGTACTTAGTGTGTGACTCCCTTTATGTTCACTGTTACAGTCAACAATACAAAATTTAGATGGTGAATCCTAAGCAATGTGATGTCGAAAAACAGCTTAGAGACTGTTGAGGTTTTATGTGGACTTTAAAAAAGGAGTGGGTGGATTTTTAGCATTATAGGGTGGTACACCGACACATATTTGTTTAAACGCCATGTAAAAGTGAATTGTGCATAATAGGTCCCCTTTAACATTCATTACATACATTAACAACAATATTCTGTAACATGAACTATTGCAGAAACACCCTGTCATGGTCCCACATTATCTTTTCTCATTACAAATAAATCAGTTCAGAGTTTAAAATACAACAGTTAGAGACAGTTACAGATAGTTTGCTAAATATCAACATATTTGGCAAATAAACAAAATGGCAGCAGCAGAGTGTGGCAGCAACAAACTTACCTGACAGACAATATGTAACACTGTAAACATATTTTATATTTACTCTGGCACTGATTTGCTCAAAAGTCAGTTTTTATAATACAGTAAGTTGATTATCTTTATTATATTTAAGAAAACACAATATTTAATAAACATTGTATTTAGAAGAGAAGATTTTAACGTGGATTTTATGTCGAACAGTTTTTGTATTATCACTCACTACATTTATTTGACTCTGTACATTATAGATTTTATATCATTTCTTCTTATAATTGAGCTAATAATTAAAACAAAAAGTGAAAGTATAATATCAGAAAGCAAGATGCATCTGTAGTTTAAACTTCAGGTGGCATTGGAACCAAAATAGAGTTTTAGCTGGCAGGCATAATCACATGTAAATAATTAAAAATATGATAAAATCCAAGCTGATATTAAACCTTACCTTCGCCTATACATAATTTCAAAAGTGTGTTGAGCTCCTTTGATAAATACTACATGAACTTTTATTTCACACTAAAAACAAGAAAGATAATTATGTTCATATGAGCTGTTTTTGTAAATTCTCTCAGCGTATAGTTGAGAATGGTATAGTTGGGAATGTATTTACTTAAGTATTAGAAAATGGCATGATATTGCCACCCTGAAAATATATAAACCAGTGTTATTCTCGCAGTGTCAAACTTAATTTCAGTGCTGTTTTATTAACAGTGTGCATGGAAAACGGGAGAGTTTGTTTAAGAACAGAAAACACTTGAAGATTGCCAGGTCATGTAGTTAAATCACTGCACATTTATATAAAGTTCATTTCAACTTCATCTCAGCTGTTGCATTGCCAATGGTTGCTGTCATTCAGGTCGCAAAAACAGAGGAAATACGCTGAGGGTGACACTGACCATTCATCCAAATAAAAAATCATAATGCTCAATATAATGTCTATTGGAATTGTCTTGCACGTAAAAGAGCTAAATGCCTATAAGAGAGGTGTTGTTTGTTATTAAGAACACATTTTTTCACTTTAAAAGCAGTTTTAGAGTCGATCTTTGCCCATTTAAGTAGACAGGAGCTGTATTATACTTTGTATGGCTATTGCTTTTATAAAAACAGCTCCTGGTGGGTGTCAACTGACTGACTAGGCTTCGCCAGAAATCTTTCATTGAAAATGAATTACCATAGGTAGATTTTGTCATTCTGAATCACTCTCAGTGTGAGTGTCTCACAATCATGTCATTATCAAGATAGCAGATCTGTGGTTGGGAATGTCTATGGATGTCCCCTATGAACAACACATGTAGTGAAGACAGGAGAGCAGTGCAGTATTTAATAGGACTAACCCTACTTGCTGCTGGGTTTCTATAAAACTCTGGCAAGAAGCTTTGATGCCCAAAGGTCATCAATTTCTAAAAAGAAGTCAATGGGATACAGCGTAAGCTTTGTGACCCCCTGTCTCACCTCTTCTGGCTGTCTTTCTCTCTCTGACCACTTAGCCTGCAGCACTGTTAGGGTATTGTCTTTGAAATCCAGGGCTCTGTGGTTTGTATGCATTTCTCATTAGTTCTTTTGAACACAGGTAACATATGGCAGGTTGTGTTTAAGAGATTGCCTGCTTTGACCTTTCCTAGTATGTTAATTAGGCCCCTGAGCAGCATCGGGCCCTGGTGAGCACAGCTTAGGGAAACGAGGCAGAGTCGGGCTTTATCAGGTAGCTTGTGTCTAGCAGTGAGAGTGATGTGGACTTTTAAAATTAACATTTTTGCTTCATATGCTTCTAATAATTGCTAACCTTACACGGCTCAACAATCATCAACCCCCCTCACGCTCATTTCTCTCTCTTTTGCCCGCTTGGACTTTCCACAGAAAATGAAGGTGCCCAAAATTACTGTGACCCCTCGTTGGCAGTGGAGGGTGACCCAAGGCGATGCAGGATGTCTGGGTTCAGAGGCAGAGATGAGCTGGAATTAAGTATGCCATTTTTTCCCATAATATGCCATCTCAGTTCATTAAAGCAGGGTGAGCGAGATCAATCACAGGCAGCTACAGCACTGAGCGGGACGGTCTATGTAAATACTTTTACTGATGGGTGACGAGATAGGATGGCACAGTGGCTGTCATTGCTGAAGGTCACCCATCATTGGTCAGCTCCATTTGTGCTCCCTATGCTTCCTTTAACTTCCCTTAAATTATGGGGGTTCCTTCCAATAGTACTACATGCACCTTAGCATATCTATTAAAAGTGTGCTCTGGGGAGCAAAGCTGTATGCATGTTATAATGAAATGTGGCTATTAACAGAAAAGCCATTTTGACTGTGTCTTTGGACATTGCCATCATGTAATATTTTACAATCCTTGCACACCTACAAACGTTGATAATGACACTCGAGAGGTGGGGACACCTTCAAATGATATTTTGCATAAATTTCATTGCTGTTAAATGACTTACATTAGGCTTACATGCATGTTATTATTAGTTCTGATCTATAATCATTTAAAATTAATAAAGGTCAAGAGTTAGTGTCATTTTTTAAATTTTTGGCATAAATTCTTTTGTTTCCTTTGGACTTTGCATACATAAAAATCTGTCAGTAAGAGGTGTTCAAGAGTACAACAATAATGTTTACCATTTATCAGTTATAATGTCACTCAGGTGTTACTCAGATGTTTTCTTTTTTCCCAGAGTTTATGAATGAAGATAATAAAAACCTTTATAAGAAACTCTCTGAAATGCTTCAAGAAGAAGACACTTCCTCCCTCATTGATTTACCAGGTAATATATCAAGTACCATCATTTAACCTTGGTGGGTGGTTAGGACTGGTTACCACAAGATTGGTGTCTTTACAAAAAGTGAGCTACTCAATCTCATGTTGCTCCTGGGGGACCCCCATAAAAAAGAAAAATATGATCTCTTATTAATAATAATTAAACCAAATATGCAATAAAAAAAGATTTGGCTCTTTGTTGTCTATTTTAATTTATCCTTTGAAATTTTGGGAGAATCGTTTGAGATAAGTCATATGATATAAATTATGAAAGTGACCTATTTGTCAGATATGGTAACCCATACCCGAAATGTGACCTCTGCATTTAACCCATCACTGGTGAGGAGTGAACACACACTGCAAGTCGTGAACACACACACACCCGGAGCAGTGGGCAGCACATTACTGCGTCATGAAAGAGTAACCTTAGAGGAATAAAACTTTTATATGGGTTAAATCTGTAATGAGTTCATGGCTGTGTTCTATGTCAACATCAATTAAAATTCAATAAATCCCAATGATGAAACATTTTCTATTTAACTCTGTTGTAATATGGCTCAACTTCCTATGTCAGATTCATTGTTGTGCATGACTCCAGTGTTTGTCCCATTAGCAGAGTATTGGATTAAGACTCTCACCCAAGTAGAGAAGCACATCACCAGTCTTATGCAGCTATTGTTTTGGTGTAAACTGCTCTGTATGGATGGGCTGAGGTACCGCACAGCAGTTGTAATTGGTTTGCCAAAGCGTCATTGGGTTTAGGCCTTTTGGTACACATGAATATGGAGTTAGCGGTCTAACACTCAAGTGGATTGTTTTGGATTTGGCTGGAGTAGATAGATTAGCCTTTCCACTGTTTTCTTAGAATGCTCATAAAATCCCTTAAAAAAAAAACTGAAGGAAACAGGATGCAGGATTAACCCGTTCTCGGTAGCATCCGTCCATGAGGCTTTGCCGCTGTCACAATAAACATGAGGCAATTGCTTGCATTCTTTCTACTAGTGTATGCCACAGTCTAGTACTACTCCAGATTTCTCCACATTTATTACAGCCTTTTTACTTAAGAATCCCATGGGCAGAGGTGGCTGAATGGACATAGTCCAGTATACAGTATGTAAAACACAGGGCAAAGTCAATTGGTTTTCTCAGTGCCAAATGACACATTTGGAACAGTTCAGATCTTTTATTGTTAGACACACTGTAATAGTAAAACCCCAGTGAGCAACCTTGCTGGGCATTGTCAAGACGACCAGCTTTCTTCTAAGACATCCTACTGTAAACGAAACCAACCATAGCATTCCTCACATGAAGCTGCCTCAAATGAACATTTTTATAGGACTAAACTATTGTTTTTCAATAGTTTGGTCTGAATACATTTCTGTACATTTTTGTAAATATGTTTGCCGTCTGTGATCAGGTTTTTGAACAGAGCTCATGTGTTCCACATGTTCTGTTTTGTTCCAGAACTCTGATGGATTGTAATCTAGATGTTTCCTCACTGGTGTGTTGTGTAGTTCTGTGAAGGGAACATAATTACATTAGGGATTTATTAGAACTACTCTGTTTGATTAACATGCTGGTTTAATTAAATCCTATTTCAGTGTAATTTGGTTCAGGTGAGGAATGTGTCTGAAGCTGTGGGTGAGGCCTGACATCACTGCTGTGATTGCTGATGTGCTCTGTGTTTTCTGTGATTCACCTGTAGGTATGGTGCATGAGGCTGAGAAGGTTGAGCCATCAGCTGAGGGGGTAAGGAAGGATCTGGAGGGGAAAATGTCGGTCTTCCCTCACTATCTTCAGCACCTCAGAAAGTGTGTGCAGAAAGACATGATGCCTGTGGGCAGGTCTGCACTGGAGCAGGTTAGAGCTGCCACACTGTTCACACATCACGCAGCAAAAGAGATGCAGCTCCTAATACAATCAACAAAGCTTTGAATGCCAATGCTTCTTAATCCATTAATGGGCTGCTGGGGTGCTCTGACAAGTATAAAGAATAAAATGCAATGAATGAATAAATAAAATAAATACACACATGCATACAGTTGTGGTCAAAAGGTTACATACACCTTGCAGAATTGAAAACTGTTGAAAATGTTATTATAAAAGAGAAATTATGAAAAATAAGATTTAAGTTACTATTGCCCTGAACAAGCTAATTCACATAACAGATGTTTACATGTAGTCAACAACAAAGAATAATTTAATTTACAAAAATACTTTAAAAGTTACATTTATTTGATTCTTAGTGCTGTGTGATGTTACCTGGACAATCAATGACTGTTTTTATATTTTGTGATATTTTGTTTTATGTCTGCCGTAAGTGTCTGTAGGATTTGTATTAGCATGTCTCTTTAGATGTTGTGAATTCATGTTAGCTACATGCAGTGGCTGGTTTGGAGTGTGTTGGTCCTTAACAAGTGGATTTTCCTTTTTGGCAGGAAGAGCACTTGAAGCAGGGAATGACAGAGGAGAAGGTGTGGGTGAGGAAGCATAGAGTTATCTCACTGTTATCAATCACACTGTAATATTATTTAATCAAGCAATCACAGAAAAATAGTAAGATTTGTATAGAATTATTCACTATAGAACATGTATAAATAGTATACATTTGGTGTTACATATATTTTTACAATGCTTAAAAAACAGCACTGAATTGATTTCTGCGACCTTGCTCGCCCATTGAGATTGGTTGCGACGTTCAACTCTTGCATAAGCTCTGGGACGGATCTACCTTTATGCAGGTTCTTCAGGGCATTAGCCTGATGAACCTGCAGGATAGCCATGGCCTGGAAGGGAGCCGTGGTTGGTTCCTCCTGGTGGCAGCGTTCTGCAGACTAAGGTGCCCCACAACAACAAGTTCCACCTGGGAAATTTTGACATAACCCTTGGCTGCTTCTCCATCGAGCCTCTATGACTTTGTTAGCTCATCATGTACCTTGGGAAAGTAAACTCTCTGGGAAAGGTGGAGGTTTCCACTCCAGCCTGATGCTTGCAGTCGCCTGAGACAACACTGTTGCCAGCTCGGCGTCCGCCTCCTCCTGAGCCCCGCATCAGACAAGAGCACTGCATCAGACAAGTCTTTCTGATCCGATAAAAGCAGCACCGATGCCGTGACCAACATCGATCGACCTCCGAACAGGTGATCTCACCCACTTGAAGCTGACCGGTTGCCGCACTCGAAAACTCAACCATCTCCCAGTGCATCCCCGATATTGCCCCTGATGGTTACTGACGGAAACGGTCTCTGAGCGAAGCAGGCAAGCCACGACCACAACATTCTCATGGTCACAACCCATCCACAAAATGTGATTGAGCATGCTCAAGGCCAAGACACCCAAGGCACCAATCGTGGTTGTCAGAGGAAGCAATAAAATAGCCACATCCAAAACCACAGGGGTGAAATGAAAGGTCATCTTGGTCAAAAGATGTACCACTGTGGGAGCTCTAGGAAAGGAAATTCGCTCTTTTAGGATCTGTAGCTGACCTGCCCTGTGAAAGTTTGGCATCAGAATGGGACGAGATGTGCTTGACTTTTAATTTTCAGTGTAATAAATGAATCAAAGGTTACCTTTCATCTAAAATTTTTTTAACAATGACTCATTGACTCACTTTAATAGGTACGCTTGTACAACTCAATGTTTTTAGGTATGTAGACGGTAGATGGTAAAGACAATCTGCTGACATTTAAACCAAACATCAGAATTGGCAAAATTTTAAAACCTGCGTATCTCCTGGGATTTTAACCCAGACAGTGGACAGAAAATGATCAAATAAACAATTGAATTATTGCAGTAAGTGGCAGTTCTGTGGATAAAAATGCTGCATTGATAGCAGAGGTCAAAGAAGAATGATCACACTGCATATGTGCAACAATAAAGCATCATTGGGATGTGGTTGAATGGGAGATTTGTCCATACTATCATGCTAATATGAACAAAATCTTTGAGGAATGTTTCCAATACCATGTTGAATCTGTGCCACAATAAATTAAAGCTGTTCTCTTGGCAAACGCAGGTCAGACCTGATACAAGCAAGGTTGAACTTTTAGTTATGTAGCATATTACTGTTTAAAATGTCTATTGCAACATTATAAAATGTAGGTATTATTGTGTAGGTTTAGTAAGTATTAAGCTAGTATTGTATCCTGAATCTAGCCTGCATTGGTTCTTGTACACAGACAACAAAAATAAGATGAATTCTAATTCAAAAACCTATGCTTAAAACTAACATTATTATTTTGTTGCCTTACAAGCAACTCCTCAGACTTTCACCAAATGTCAATCTAGTTATTTTTTACTACAATAGAAAATTTTAGATTTATTATATGTAGCGTTTTGCCATATTTTACTTTATATTAAACTTTCCATCCTTACAATTTAGTGTTGTTTAGTGTTGTTGTGATATTAACTTTGACTTGTGCATTACACAATCAAGGACTCCCAAAGTTCTTTACTGATGTTTGACTGTCTGATTCTACGATACTTTTCAACAGTGTATGAATTCCTTTACATCCCATCTGATGTAAAATAATTTATAAAAAGCATATCTCTGTTTCCAAAACCATTTACATTTTGCTGACATGTGTAAGAAGATTATACTATAGTATATAGTATATAGTATACTAAAGTAATATACTCTACATTGTATTGTCTCTACCAGTGCATTTTGGGTAAGTTGCCAAAGGTGGAAAATATGTCTGTGGCATTGGACACAAACAACAGTTTTACGTTGTTCACTTTAGCCTACAGCAGTCCCCCAACCCCCCCAATTCAGTTTCAGAGTGTCAGGCCTGCAGGCTCAGTAGTGTAAAAGTGTTTTAATTGTGTAGCAGTGCACAGACTGATGTAATGAGATTAGGGCTGTTAATTGGGCACTGGTGCAGAGGTTTGTTAGACCCTCTCCATGTCCTCTCACTTAAGTGATAAAGTGTTAAACATAATACAGTCCCAAAATACTGATGTCATAACCATACCAAAAAAGTATATATAATATATTTTAAGTAACTTGACTGCTAACTTGTTTTATTAGCAAGTCTCAGCCAACATTTTAAAGTGTCTTTCTTGTCAGAAGAGGCCTGCTTGTTAAACGCTCTGCGGCATCGCCAAGCTAAAGTCATTGACCAATACGGTGAGATTATAGAAGAGACAGGTAGCACAGAGCAACTAGGCATCAAAGCTGACCTTCATTGGCAGGTACATTTAGTCATTTAGCTGACGCTTTATCCAAAGTACACACACACATACATACTCGCATATCTGGTTTATGGGTTTACTTTTACTGAGCTATTCAAATTTTCTTCCCCTTGCCATAGCCCCACCCCTAAAACTAACCCTCACAGAAAACTTTTGGTATTATTTAAAAAACAACAGTATTTAGTATGTTTTAAGCCATTTGGTTTATGAAGACACAGAAAGTGTCCCTTTAACCGTTAACATTCTTTGACACACGGGCATACAAATCAGATCCTAAGAATAAGCTAATAAAGGAAATGCTTGAAAAGGGTTAGACACACATATCCCTTCATTATTGTCCTTTTGAACTGGACATTCATAAACAACTTCCTGTATATATCCACATGTTTTTAGATGTTTTCAGCCAAAACTAAAAGAAAGAAAAGTAGCTGAAGGAGATACAGGTGTGTATTTGTGTGTTATTGGGGTGAAAGTTTAGGTTGTACAGTGTCCTATAGGGCCAAAACAGCAGCAGCAGTGTCAGTATGCAGATGAAGCACATCAGCTTTGAGGGAGGCAGTAAATGCAGTGAGATTGTGGTATAATTCCTCAGCCTGGCATCTGTGCCCCCCAGTCACTGTTCCATTATCTCTCAAATTGCTGTGTTTCAGAGAGATAAAGATATTTTATGGCTTGCTGACTTGAAACAACCCGCACAGCCAGAAAAGCAATGGCCGACCTGCCATGCATAGTAATTTCATTGGTAAATGACAAAATCTTTGTTTATATGACATTTCCAAAATTACAGTGGCAGATGAATCTCAAATATAAAATGTCACATTTGGCATGCAAAACTATGAAAATATATTTCTGTACAAAATTCATGGAGGCATTTAATTTAGAACGTGTTTAATAACTAAGCCTGGCTGCATCGCTAATCCTGCCTTCAGGACTTGAAAAGATTGTCATATTTATTCACTTGCTTCCCCCCACCCTCCTTCCCTCTCACGCCAAAAATTTTAAGGGTAAATGTTCATTGTTAATTAAGATTTACTAATTAAAATGAAAATAATTAAGGAGAAAGCTTAATCTTGGAATATTAGGCTATACTTAGAAAGAAAATAAGTTTTTGTGTGTGTATGCATGTGTGGGTTGGTGGTCCTGTATGTATGTTTTGACGATCTGTCAGACAGGTTTCAGCGAAAGGTGGACTGTGTGCCAGAAAGCAAGGGATGAGAGAAGAAATGTGAAGGATCCAGTGAGCTTTGATGTCATCTTGACAGGTGTTACAGTGTTATGCTACTTATGGCACAGACACAGCTGCAAGAAATG
>JAZGTJ010000742.1:0-64996 GCA_036877575.1 Botia almorhae | reverse complement strand
AGCTTTCTGGAAATCGTGTAATTTCCTGAAGTTTTATTAAGCCCAATTTTACAGCAAAGGTCAGTTTTATATTTTAAAACTTGTGTTCTCAATAATAGAAGCAAGCAGGACCAAGTGCTTTATTTGAAGAGTTTATTGAAGGTGGTAGTGTAGCATAGTTCTTCTGGGCTAATGTTGATGTACTGACCTTCGACATTATTAAACCAGGTATCTGTTTAAACAGACTTTGATACCTGGTAACAAATGTGCCATAAACAATACAATAACACCCCATGAAGAGCCCATGATACTGCAACTTGATGATGACCTGATAGGACCTCTGTCATTAAGAGTCCATGATACATTGACCTCATACTGACCTAAGGGGCTATTTATATGAGCTATTTGGGTCACACTTTTGTAAACACAAATACAGATGAATGCAAACACATCTGACTTAAGTTAATTAAAAACAATGCTTCAATAATTTCCTCTTTTTTTCAGTAATGTTCTCAATAATGCACTGGCACAGGCAAAAACAATTCACAGATGGACACAACAAAATATAAGAATATAAAAAGAATATAAAAATGCTAAATTTAATTGAAATGAATGAAAATATTTGTAAATGAACAAAAATGTTAATTGTTTTATGGATTTGACTTTATAATGTCCCATCTACTATCCATTTATAAAATAATTTTAAAAGTTCAAATTTTTCCATTTTAATTCATTTCTTATGTTTTCATTACTGTTGTCATTACCATCACACTGAACAGACTGAATCAGAATGTAATTAAGATTTTTACTTCATGATCTAAAAGTAGTTTTTGCTAATGTCATTACCAAATTTAGTTCATAAACCGTTTATAAGTTGGAAGTTAAAATTAGCTGCTGACAAATTTATGGATGTGGACACTTTTGAAATGTGTATCATTGAATCAGATTAAATCTGAGTCTTAGGATGGACTGGATTTGTAATAGTGAGTCTATCAGCATCAGTCTTGTCAAATGAGATCTTACTGTTCAAGGACCAGAATTGCTGCTCCCCAGCATGTTTTGTTTTGGATGCTGGTCTCCAGCAGAGGATGCTGGTATGCTGGTGTCCTTGCCAGGCTTCTTAATTACCTTTACAAACAACCATACAGTACATCAGAGCAACAAATACTGACATCTGAGTTTTGAACATTCTGTGGCCAATATTTCATGTGTGTCAGCCATGAGGTCATCTATTTGTTAGTGTACTCTTAATCCTTGTATGGTGTTTAAGTTTTTGTTACTCAGCTAATGTTTGTGTTTAATAAATGTTGGTCTAGTAGACCCACAGCATTATTTGGTTTTAAAATCAATACAGCCATAAAAGTTATGTAAAATACTTTACAGATGTTTACTTAACCTCAATTACAAGCCACATAGAAAGCATATATGGTAAATATTTGGTTTTTAACTCTGTTAGATCACAATTTTGAATACTCATTCAGTAATATTTATTCAGTGATATTACGTATATATTTTGTGATAAAATGTGCTAAAAAATAAAAATCTTGATCAAGATGAAAGGTAAAAAAATAATGTTTATCTTAACAAATATAAATTAAACCAAGTTTTTCATCATGATTAATGTTTATTTCATGAGCCGGGAGCCATGCCTTTCAGCATGCATGTTCTGTATGCATGTTTCCTCCCTGTACTTCAGTTTCCCCCACAGTCCAAACACATGCAGATTAGGTCACTAAAATTGCCCTTTGAATGTATGTATGAATGTGTGTGTCCTGCAATGGACGGACCATCTATCCAGGGTGTACGCTGCCTGTGTCCCAGGAAGCTGGGATAGGCCCCAGTCCTCTCACAACCCTGCAGAGGATTAGCATGTTTGGAAAATAGATGGATAATGTTTATTTCTTTGAACTTAATTTGAAATGTAACACATCCATGTCAGTCAACACAAGCCCCACTGAACAGATGCAGTATCCATGCAAGTCTACAAAACACATCATCCACATTGAACACATGCCCTATTTTTTAGTGACATGAAGGCTAAGTATGGTAACCCATACTTCTGCATTTAACCCATCCAAGTGCACACAGCAGTGAGTAGTGAACACATACTTCAAGCCACAAACACACACCCAGAGCAGTGGGCAGCCATTTAATGTGGTGCCCAGAGAGCAAGGTCAATGAATCAGAGGTTGAATAAAGAATTACTCATGCCATTTTTCTTTTAGTAAAGCCTGAAAAACTGTGGGCCCCTGGACACCACACAAGGGTTAAATCTGTTTATTTCAATTTCAAATATGTTTGTTTAGTTTTGTCAGGATTATGCATATATGTACATTTACATTACATTACACGCTTTTATCCAAAGCGACTTACAAATGAGGACAAGGAAGCAACTTCAATCACAATAAGAGGCAACAATGAATAAGTGCTATAGACACGTCTCAGGTATTTTAGCACAGTATGAGAAGGATTTTTTTTTTTTAGTAGTAGAAGTAGGGGTGTGTTAGTAAATTAGTTAAGGAAGTGAAGACAAAAAAAGATGAGTTTTTAGTTGCTTCTTGAAAATGGCTAATGACTCAGCCATTCTGATGGGGATATGGAGTTCATTCCACCAACCGGGCAGAGTGAAAGAGAGAGTCCGGGAAAGTGATTTCTTCCCTCGTTGGGATGGAACCACAAGGCGACGTTCGTTAGCTGAACGCAAATTTCTGGTGGGCACATAAGTGCAAAGAAGTGAGAGCAGGTAGGGAGGTGCGGATCCAGTAGTCACCTTGAAAGCAAACATCAGAGCCTTGAATCTGATGCGAGCAGCTATTGGTAGCCAGTGCAACTGAATGAACAGTGGCGTGACGTGTGCTCTTTTAGGCTCGTTAAAGACTACTCTAGCTGCTGCATTCTGAATCAACTGCAGGGGCTTGATAGAACAAGCCGAAAGCCCTGCGAGGAGAGCATTGCCGTAGTCCAGTCTGGAGAGGACCAGAGCCTGAACGAGAAGTTGTGTTGTGTGATTCTATAGGAAGGGTCTGACCTTCCTGATATTGTAAAGGGCAAACCTGCAGGAACGAGCGGTTTTGAAGATGTGGTCAGAGAAGCTCAGTTAATCTTCGATCGTCACTCAAAGGCTTTTGACCGTCTTGGATGGAGAGATGGTCGATCCGTCTATCTGAAGTGAGAAGTTGTGAAGAAGAGATGGGTTGAGTGGAACCATAAGCATTTCTGTTTTGCCAATGTTGAGTTGAAGGTGATGGTCCTTCATCCAACATGATATGTCTGTCAGGCAGGCTGAGATGCGAGTTGGTACCGTGGGATCATCAGGGTGGAAAGAGAGGTAGAGCTGGGTGTCATTAGCATAGCAGTGATAGGAAAAGCTATGTTTCTGAATGACAGATCCTAGAGACGCCATGTAGATGGAGAATTGAATAACATTTTTGATATAATATGATATACAATGTTGAAAAATGTTCTACTACTAGAACACAATGTTTTGATAACTTTAAGGGAAGTTGGCCAACATTCTTAGAACATTCCCTGTTAGCTGGGTGAGATTTTGTATTTTACAAAAATATTAATAACATCATGTGCTATTCAAGCTTATGACATGCTAAACAATATGTCCAATACCAACTTCATGTTGAAATAGAGAACAAATCCACACAAGACAAAAAATTGTGATTGAACAGAAGTTTTCTGTCTTTAGGTGGACGGGACTAGGAGCCCACAGCCCATAGAAGTTCGTATTATGTTTCTGAGGGCCGTTAGAGACAAGCTGCCCAGAGGTTTGTACTCACTAAACGTGTCTCTCAAGACTGAGCTGGGTGGCCGCACACTGCAGTGGTCTCGCTTGCAGGAACAGCAGTGGACTGGAAGCACAGAACCCGTGGAACACCGAGGCCAATACTTGGACACAGAACTCAACATTAACCAGAGCCTGTCCATGGTAAGAAACCCCCAGCATGCATTTTTGGGGGGGATGTCTTGTATTTATATTTATAGATTTTTATATATTTTCACAATGTCATTAGAATAGACTACAACATATAAAATAAATATGCAAATAATGTAAGAGCTTTTCTAACAAAGCCATTTTTCAAGCTGTATTTTGGCTTAAGCAGCTAAGGACAGAGTAATTGTGAGTTGATGTAATAAAATCAGTATACCTCAAGTTCACACTGGTGTCCTAGAGGAGAAACCACATCGTGACAACTTTAAATATGGCTTATGAAATATGACTAAGTGAAACAACTGCAAACGGAAATATGCAAGAACATCTATGGGTGAGGAGATGTGTATATATATATATATATATACAGTTGTCTTTGACAATGGTCAGTTATACAGTTTAGCATTCATTATAGAAGAATAATTCTGATTGCAAAAACACTCATTGCAGTCATTCTCAGCAAGGTTCCACTTCAGCTGTGGAATATAGAGGCAAAATGAGGCTTAGGAAATGTGATATTACCTGTGCACATGAAAGTGGAGAAAGTGTATTAAAAACTGCTCTTGGTATGACTTGAGGGACAGTCACTGTGAGTTAAACAGCTGCTTTTCCAACATAACATTTAGTGTGTGGACATAAATCAAATTTTTAATTTATTTATATAAGAGTAGAGGGTTTAATGGGATGAAAATGAAGTTGAAATGAAGTTAAAACATTCCAGCAGTATCGGAATGCCAGTAAAACTGGCATACTGAACAAAGTACAGAAAAATAACTAACTAGATTTGCATTTGCTGATAGAAACAGCAGTGCTTGCTAGGAATAGTGTTGTAGGATTTTGGTAAGTTTAGGGTTTTGGTTCTGGATTCTGAATTTTTTATTTCAATTTTACAATGATGCTATCATAGTATCATTATAAATGTAAAACAGCAGGAAATAAACAAAAATTTCCTTTAAACTAACAAAAGTTTAAACAAAGCAAACAAATTAATATAAGCACATTGCTCCATTGCAAACATAATAAATAAAAAACCTAAACTTTGATCACAATCATGAAATAAAGGTACAAATCAGGCCTATTTGTGCAGACAGAACCATTTACACAAAGGAAAGGAAGTGGGCAGCTTTAACTGAATACTCGTCCAAAACCGTGGGCTTTGATTTGGCAGGCAATTGTTTAGCACTCCATTGAGATTGTCTAGTGTCAGACTTCTCTATCCTTTACCAGCTCTTATTTATAGCCAATCCTGTTGCTGTTGTTGATGTTTATGTTTCAAAGATTTCCATGAGATTTGTCTGTAATTGGCTCATTTGCTTTTAGCAGTTGCCCACATAAGTGCGCGCTGTGTCCTCCTCTGTATTTCCTTGCAGCTTTCACAAACGAAACGAGGAATTAGTGATAGTAGGAGGAAAGCTACAGCTCATTATGTTTCATTTCTGTAGTATCTCTGGCTGCTCTGGTTTGATTCTTCCTGCAGATTTTATTTTTAAGGATGTTTAAGGCAAGGAAATTAAAGATAAGAAGAAACTTTCACTTTCTTCTAATCTGAAGTCATAGTCTCATTTTGTACTTGCTATTGTTTCCAAAAATTGTTTTAAAAAAAGTGTCCATCTAAACCAAAAATGTTCACTCTTTCTGGGAAATAAGACCAGCAGTCCAAGGATACCCACTTAAGCAAATAGTTCACCCCAAAAAAAAGAAACCTGGAAATTATTTCATTTTTTTTATTGTATGGTGTTTATTTTTCTGTGCAACAGATAAGGAGCTTTTCAAAGAATATTTTCCATAGATATTTCCTATACAAAACCAGTTCATAAAGATGTCTTTTACTTCAAACATTCAACCTGTGTATTATATATTCTTTTATAAGTCTTCTGAAACCACACAAGCTTTGTTGTGAATTGTTATGGCACTTTTATATGTTTAGGCTGTGTTTTCTTTCTCCTGTGGAGTCTGCTCAGTAAACACAGGTCTGTTTTGAATCAAACCTGATGCAATAATAGATTCCCAGCATGCAGCTGTTCCACCTGAGAACTTACAAAGTCCCAAAACATGCCACCTCAATCCTTTTATTTTGTTTTTGTTGCTGTCCTTTTAAAATCTTTTTTCTTAATCAGTTGTTACAGCAGTGGTCTTGCTTATTTTTAGTGAATTAAGCATATGAAATATTTTCTAACATGTATAATGTGGGAGACTGACATAAATTTGAGGCCTGACACAAGCAATCTATGCCATTTTTAGGTGCAAGCACAAAGTGATAAGATGAAAAAACACATGATGAATGTGATAAAACAAGTCTTCTCCGTTTTCCATTACTCCCAATGGAGGGATGGAATATTTCATGCGTGATTGATGAAGTCAAGCGCTTCATTCTGTCACTTCATTTTTTAAAGGTCTGTCTTGTGCTCGATGGGTAAATAAGGATCTCTGCATGTTAAATGCTAGAATTCCTTGTGCAGCTGTCTCTTGATATCCTGTATTTTCCATTAAACGCATTTGCTTTGCTTTACATATGTTCATGTAATGTCACGGCTGTCACATCGGGATCGTCATGCGATGGCACCCCTTCCTGAAATCAGCAGAAATCACAGCCTGGTGTTTCATCATCCAACTTCAAACTTATTATCTCATTAAACACATTATAGAGAGGAAATGGTTTATGTTATGAATACATTGCGGTCTGCTGCTCTTCAATTTTGTTAAAAACACACCTTATACCTCTGGAAACAAAGAGGACAATTTGAGAACGATCATTTGTCTTGCAAAAACTCTGGTAAGAGGGTTGAATGGTGGGGCACTCGAATCTGCAATTAGGAATGTGGAATGAGTATTTTTTGATTAAAATGATGGCCCTTCATGTATGTCACCATCATAATCATAATGAAAAAATACTGTTATTTAGATAAACGCTTACCTGTCTTCATCTCAAAAACATCTATGAGTTTTTGGTCTCATTGTCTCTCTGTCAGGTCTTGCCTGCCTCATGTGACCTGTTGCCGTCCAGTGTGCTGTTGTTCAGGCTGTCATCACTGCCCAATAACCACAGTCATGTGAATTATGTGGTGAGCTGGGGTGTGTTCCCCATCTGTGACTGCTCCCTCAAACTCCTCAACGGGACGTTTAAGACCCCTCTGCTGCGCGGTGGCCCAGACCCATCCCTTAAGCTGTTCGGCAAAATTGAACATCTGCTCTCCACTGATCTGGACAACTGGCTGTGCAACCTTTACTTTCAGGTACACCTTCAAATTGCACTATTTATTTTGTGTGTTTGTGTGTATTAGTGTAAACAGCTCTAGCAAGAAAATTGGGAACTGGAGTCAGATTATAAACAAACCGCATCTTAGCTAGAACTATCCAAATAAAAATGTGTTTAACAAGCTGACAGAAGCTGACAGTTTAAGCAGTATATCCATTTCTTTGTCTGAAACATTTTAATGTAACTGTTGTTGTATTGTTAACATTTTTGTTTATTTTAACAAATAACAACCAAAATCCCTAGAACCTTGTGAACAATTTTGTAGTGGTTGCATGCAGGTTCTACTGATTCAAAAAAGTGGCAGTCATACACACAAAGGTAATCTTAATTTTCAAACCAAACAAAAACAAACCTTTTAAAAACACTCATCAAGGTGATTATTTTATTAAGTGATAAGCTGTGGGTTTAAACAGTGACAACATTAATAGATTTGCTATCCAGGGTCTTCTTGTCACCTCCTCAACCTGCTACCCTGGTTGTTTTTATATGTTGAATAGGAAAAAAACACATTATATTGTCCAGTTTTCTCCTTGAACAATGATTTGAGTTACTGCGACTATTCTTGGTGTAGCAGCAATGACCTACAGTGGTGGCATTTTTAAAATTCATGACAGAAAATCAAAATACTGCCCTAAACTAGCAGAAAGGCAGTGCTATCCTCCTAATATGGTGTCATAACACTTACCCAACAAAACACTTACCCAGAATTCAACACATTGTGACATCAGCTTTACATTCTCTTTATATTGTTTTGAATTAATATTAATGGTATTACATTTATGCATTTTTGCAGACATTGCATTACACTATACATTGTTTCTGAGTATGTGCAATCCCTGGGATCGAACCCATGACCTTGGCGTTGTTAACGCCATGCTCTAACCACTGAGCTACAGGAAAGCTATGGTATAAAGCATTGCAGAATTCTACTAAATTATATTAGACTAGACACACCCAAACCCAATGGCTCTTGTTTAATGATTGTAAAAAGGAAATTGTCAAGGGAAAGGCTATTCTAAGAAATTAGTTCCCAAATGGAAGAAAATGGGCTGCAAGGGTTGTACTGATAGAGGACGCCTTTTGTATCTTCTGTTGACATTAAAATCTATCTGTTCAATTAAACTCTGACACATTGATCAAAATTCAGCTGTTCACATACCCTCATCTTCAAATAACATGAACAAAACTAAGCAAAAATAAGACCAAGAGTACATAGTATGTGCACAAGTATGTTTTTGGTTCTGTTGGTTCGCCACTTGATGTTCATTGTAAAATCGGGGCCCTGAGGTAGAACGTCAACATCTATTTTGCCATGTGTCTCCTTTCATGATCAGTCTTTGTCAATCAGCAGGTGTTTCTTTGTGCAGGTAAAGAGATTCCCACGAGGCAGCACTGGGTTGCCAGGGCACAGCTCTCAGCCACAGCAGAGCTCCAACCAAGGGCTTCCTCTTTATCAGGACACTTCCACACGCTCCTCTGCTTCTCTGCTAGGTAGGACTTGCTTTTCCTGCTCCCCTGGACAGGAAAAATGTCAGCTTATGTCAGTAAATGGCCCACCCCAAACTCCCACACAGAGGCAGAGTCTCAACTGCCAGGTAGAATCTGCCGGGAAGTTCATGTGGAGAAATTAAACATGCTCCATTCAGACTTAAGCACATCTCATTTGCGAAGCATGACATGCTGAAATTGTTTTCACTGCAAATGATGCTTACAAACATAAGACAGTCACCTTTACACATTCTCACTCTACGTTATTATCATTTGCCACACACTTCCTCTAATTAAAATTCTCAACCGGAAACAGCTCAAACCATGAGGTGTAAACATGGGTGAGACACACTAGTGCTATCTCTAATGCAGCTCATTTACTTGTCTCCCTTACAACTCTATTAGCTTATTGATTTTTGTTAGTGTGTTTGTTGTCTGCCATTTGTTTAGGAAAGGGCAAATGAGTCTGAAAAGCCACAAGTTATGTTTAAACCTTTCAAAACACTTGGCATGTGTTTGTGTGCTGAACTTGTATTACTGTATTAACTGTATTAAAGAACTTCACAGCCACATTGAAACAAATGAAGCAAATCAAAATATAATAGAAAAAGATATTTTTCTTTCTTTGATATTTTTTTCTTCTGCCTGATGGAGTCTGATGGTGTTCTTGTTTGTAAATGATTTAAACAGCATTTTGAAACAGCTACCTTTTCTATATTTTTATCCTTTTTTATTAAACCCCATCTTAGGTTTTCAAAAGTATTAAACTTCAGCTTAGGTTCTTCTACAGATTTTAATGGCACTTGGCTTGTTGAGGATTGGAGTGCTATTGCTTTTGTAGCAATCTGACTCCTCTTGGCATGGTGCTAAAGACCACTCTGAACACATTAGCAACCACATGGCAACCTCTTGGAGTCCATTTACATTAACACATTCAAAAGATGCGTTGGTCGAAACAAACTTGAAATGAATTGAAAGCATACATAATAAGCAGGGAATCTTGATGTTGCTAGCACTCTACCAGGTGAGCTACTGAAGCACCTGACCCACATTGACTTTGCACCCACATAACATGTGCTAACAACTGCTCAGAACAGATTAGCAATACAAAGCAACATGTTAAAAACACCTCTTAGCAACCACATATGAACACACTGGAAACAACTATCCCAGCTGTGACGTTTACATCCTAGTGGTACTAGAGAAAGTGCCATTAGAAAATGTAAACATTTAGTTTTCGAAGGTGTAATGTATGCTGCACCTCTATTGTTTAAAGATGAGACTGGACAGAAAAGAGGTAAACAGCAGTTTCCTTTTACTCATGTCCATGTGTAGACCAGTTTTGATTTCAATAAGTGGCCATCCTCTAAACGTACCTTGTCTCCAAGCATTTAGTTCTCACCCGGGTCTTGAAACATCTTGATGCCACTGGACCGATCCAACACAGGCATTTTGCAGTTTCATATTTCATTTGCAGTTTCATATTGATTTAGCACAAAGACCATTGTTTTGCTATTACTTTTACTTTTTTCAGGCAGTACTCATCTTTACTTAACAGGCATATTAAAAAGTTTCTGCTGTGCACGGTTTTAAACATCACATAGACTTTTTAATTACAAATGAGTTGTGACAGGTCTGCTGGGTAGCAACCTGTCCTATTTTAAGTCTGATGCTAGCTGACAGCTCAGCGCTGTTCTCAGAGCGCTGCAACATGTGGAAGGAATTGGTCTTTTACATTTCACAGCTTGTCACTTCCTCTCTGCTGTGAACTATGACCTCCCACTGTGGTCCTAATACCCCACATGGGAAATGTCCCTAAACTACAACTCAGGGAGAGTTATAGGAGAGTTGTGTTCCACTTGCTGCGCATGCTAAAAAGAGGAGAAGCATATGAAAAAAATGTGGAATATGGTAGAAAAGAGTAAAATGTCAGCTTTAGGTCTCCAGTCTGACTGATCAAAAACAACTGATCAAAAGGTGTCCCATACCAAACGTCACAGCGTCAGACTGCTAAGCAGGGATGATGTTAGTATAAGGACCAGTTCAGAATGCATTACTGCATTAATTGCCTATCAAGCAAGATAGCAAGAATTGAGCTGACAACCTTCCATTACTTCCAAATGAAAATCCGTGAAAAACTTAATGAAAAACTTTAAAACTACAGAGAATGTCCATCATCTATTTCGTCTCCATTGCTGGACTAACATGTTTTATCATGTTCCTTTTCTGCAGGACTGGGGAATGATTAATTAAATTTGGCAACATTATATTGCAGTTAGGTGGTGAATATTTTCAAGGTTTTTCAGCTTTTCCAATAACAACCTACTTTTTCAGTTTCAGGTAATTGTGTTTCATAATCACTAATTTCACATAGACACATTGTAGAAACACATTGTAAATTTGTGTAGCTGTTACATTATGCTTTCTAGTTTATTGGTTGTATTTAGTATTAAATATATTTATGACCTTATGCAGAGGATTAATATTGAGGTTTGTTTAAAATAAAACATTCTTCACCAAAATGTTAGTTTTTATCAAAAATAATTTTAAGACATCATTCTGTTCTCCACCATTACCTATGTAGGGGAAACAAATGATTGTATTATTCCAAAAAGCAAATACTTCTAATTGAATAGGATCAATTAAATGTATTTGTAGCAATAAATGATTTGGGGAAATCTTGAGAAATCTGGGGAAATCTAATGTGATTGATCAAACTATTTTTTAATGCATGTAGCAAAATCAGCAAGATTAGGGATTCCAGATTATGTGCATGAACTACTACAACATTATGTGTGATACAAACAAGACTTTTATTAGCTAGACTAAACATACTATTCTAGCATGCACACACAACATACGTAACGATGACCCAGTGACAGAAGGATCCATTTGCAGCAATTTATTCAACAGAGTAAACCAAAAACAGGTGAGGGTCAAATACCGGCAAACAGAGCAATTAGGGTGAGACAAAAACACAACGGCAAAACAGGCAAGAGTCAGGGCAGGCAGCAAACAATCAATAACAGAGTCCAAGGCAAAAACAAAGGGCAGGCGGCAAAGAATCCAAAACGGCGAAGAATCCACAACGGTAAACTGTCCAAACGGCAACGGGTAATCAGTCCAAGAAAACGCTCTGAAATGTAGTTCATGGCCAAACAAGACATCGCACTGAATGAGGTGTGAACCTGGGCTTAAATAGAGCAGCTAATTACAAACAGGTGGCATACAGGAAGTAATCAACCCTAGGTATGGGGACCATGGGAAATGAAGTCCGAATTACAACTAATACTCTGGCGAAGGCTCCCTCTGGCGGCAGGGAGGAGGCGGCCTCCTCTGTAACAACACATTTTAGCATTAGAAGAGGTTGAAACATTCATGTTGATGAGAGAGAGAACCAGTGTGATGCAGATAGTATTTGATCAATGGATAGACATGGTCATAGCCTGGCACACCTAAGAGGTCTGCTGAAGATGACTCCTACCTCAGCATCATGGGACTCAAAGAAGACACTATAAAAAGATGACAATTTAGAAGATGGCACAAAAGTCGGCAAAGGAAACTTGAGAAGACCCACTTGTGTTCTTAAACACTGGTCTTTATCTGTGCGGATGTCACAGCCCAAAAGAGGTGTGTGATCAAATCATTGGTTATCCTCTTGGACAGAAAGTTAACTCTTTTTGTCTTTGACAATGCTGTTTTGTGTATGGATTTTGATTGAATGTGGGGTGGAGACATTCAGGAGTTTTATAATGTTAATATAAAGCACATTTATCAAAATAATGACCAGGAAATCAAAAATGAAACTCACAGATACCAAACATGGTTTAATTCAATTCAATTTTATTTATATAGCACTTTTTACAATGTTACATTGCTTCAAAGCAGCTTTACATAAAAAACAAAAAATAATAATAAATCACAGAACAAATGTCAGACATGTTAATAGTATTATTGCAAATAATATGTATGAGATGCATAAGACTAATTAGGTATACTAGGTTTATAGTATGTTTATAAATTGGCTGACTGAAAGGTTTATAAAGGTTTATAAAGGTTGACTGAACCTATAAACCACAAAATTATTTAATAACATGCATTTTAGCTTACATAGGGATGGCATATAATAGATAAAATCTTATGGGGCAGGGGTATAAGGGATTTGCAATAGTACCATGAACTATACACAACATGCAAAAGTAGGATATATACATACATACATAAAATATATACAATAAAAATATTAGACGTTTACAATTTACAAAACCCTAGGCTAAATTAGACGTCAGCAGTCTCCCAGCAAGCAAGCCAACAGGGCGACAGTGGCATGGACCCAAAACTCCAATGATTTATAGATGGAGAAAAAACCTTGGTAGAAGCCAGGCTCGACCGAGAGGGCTAGTTCTCTGGCACAAAGTTAAAGTGTGATCTTGATCAACTGAACACATATAAACACCAGGAAGTGTTTGTTGTGTAGATGGATCTTTTGCATTTTACCCAGTTGGGCCAAAACTAACACCTAGTGAAATCCTTCATAAAACCCTCACGAGCAGTTAGCATAGGGACATGTGGACAATCACATTTTCAGCTCATTTCATACCGACAAGGGCCACACATACAAATGTTGGCAGGGTCCTACGTCATATCCAGACTAATGGTTGAAAAGTGAATCAAAGTTCACAAAAAGTCACACTAGGTTATCTTTTAAACTTACGGCAAAAGATTACAATGTATGTGAAGTTTACAGTAACTCCCTGTAAATACTGGCAGTGCTGTGTAACAGTTTTTTTTTTAATTAGACCTTTCTGCTCTAATCACCCGTAGCAGATCTGTAACTTTCTTCTGGAGTGTTTCTGGAAAGCAGCCATGCTCTTTCCCTGTCCCTCAAGAGCCTGTCCTGTTCACAGTGGCAAACCTTAGTATAAAATTATACTCGCTCATCACACTGCTTCCCTACCACAATTAATTTATCACAATAAGAATTTTGACCTTCTTTACATGAATGTTTCATGAATTACATGAAAGACGCTTTCATAGATGAAAGATTGTACCTTCATGTTGTGAGTCAGACAGACGTTCCCAAAGGCTGCTTTGCATGCAGGAAAAACAAACTGCTCTGAAGTGACAAGCCTTTCATAATTCTAATTTTAAACATGATATCATTGTAAATGTGTATATATTCTTTGCTTTTGTAAATTAGATGCACATGTTTCCAATATTTGTTTACACAGCTCACATATAAATGCAGAATTGTCACATTTATGGAAGAAGTAAAAAATTAGGGAATTTTAAGATTTTGATTATCAAAAGTCATAAAATTTCTCCAGTAAATATACATTTTCTAGTAATACTGAGTATTTCATTTGCTCTTGAAATGAAGAGTTATTAGTAAGATTTGAAAATGGAAACCTAGGTAAATGTTATAATTCATTGCTTGTTTTGGAAAAGGCTTTAAACATATTGTAAGTCTTTGTTTTCATTTTTCCCACTGAGTGCAGGTTTGGAACGGTGACTTATGCCCATGGGTAATCAATAATTCACTGACCTTTGATTTACGGCAACTCTGGGGCAATTAAAAGTCTAGGTGAACTCAAAGGTTCCTGTAGGTCACCCGACCCTTTAGGCCCAGTTCTTATTCTTCCCATGTATGTAGTAGGCATAGGATAACAAGCCTCTGTTGTTCACCCTGGGAGTATGTGGGTTGTGGCTGCAGCACTTCAAGTTCATGGACATAGCCTATAGCTGTCAACGCTGCATAAATTTAGGCACCATCTACCTACACCATCTAAACATCAGGCTGGAGAAAAGATCATTTAAGGCAAAGTTGGGCTAGCTGGCCCATTGAAACATGCATGATCGTGGCACAAAGAAAGGAAGAATGCTCTGCTGACAAGGACTAGGGTCTCTGGACAGAGAACAGAAGTGCATTGCAGCTCTCTTTTACACATTGCTGCAGGCCATAGATTGTAAAAGGCAAAAGCTTAGAAAATATTTCGTACACTGCAAACAGAAAAGATAGGGGGGCCCTAGTTTATATAAGACTAATGACTCTATTATTGTGTCATTATCTTTTAGAGTGTTGTGGCATGTATTAAATAGCATTTATGAATCACTTTTACTTCATTGCACATGTTTGAATTAAGCCAGCATTATGTTAGTCATAAAGCTATAGATTGTCGTGTGACACTTGTGAAGTAAAAAGTTTTAAAAGTTATATTTTTACTGGCCGGTTATTATCTCTTTATTTTTTACTAGTTGTCAGCCTTCTGATCTTTTAACTTGTATTTTTAAATCATAAAATCATGGTATACTTTCACACATTGCATATACTTCTTACATAAGAAGATTAATTTATGGAAAGTGAATGATTACATAACTTTGTCAGTCTATTACACACAAGCTATAGATTGTTGTTAGCTGTGCATCATTTGAAACCAGTGAATTTGCATGTTTACCTATGAATTAGTTACTTTATACATGCACTATGTATATGTACTTTTATCTTCACTATATAACATCATGATTAAAACTAAGTAATTGTTTTGATCAAATATGTTAATAAGCAGCACATTGAAAGATATAGTAGAGGAGGTCTAAACACTGAATGAAAAATAAACCATTAACTGGTACATTGGAACAAATGGGGCTACAATGTTAAGACATTTTATGCCTGGTGTTATAGCATAAAAGCATTAAATAAACCTTTTTAAATATAACTCCATATGGTTTTGTGGGTCATTAAGTAAAAACAATTTAACACATCTGTACATGACAAATTTCTTTCCCACCATTTTTTGACTCTGTAACCTTCAGCAGCGAAAAATGTGTATATTTTGTTTCCGTTTTATACAGTATGTCATCAAGCACCAAAACAACGTGATTGAATGTGATTATGCATGTTCAATAATAATGTACCTTTATAATAAAATAAGACATATTCATGCTTTCAAAGGGGTAGGTGTAATGTTTTCACCTTGTAACTGTAGGCATTTCAAAAGTTTACTAGCAAATATTGTCATTAACACATCTGCGTTGTTCAGATTAAATGCAATGTCAGTTCCAAAACAGCAAGAAGGGCATACCTGCTCCTGCTATTAACATTGTGTTCCTGTAGCTCAGTTGGTAGAGCATTGCATTAGACAAGTAAAGGTTAAGGTTTTGATTCCCAGGGGACACATGTACTGACAAAATGTATAACTTGCAAGTACTGTTAGTTGCTTTGGATAAAAGTGTCTGCCATATGCATAAATGTTAAATCCAGTTGAGTTTCCTAAAACCTTCCTTATACTTTGCCTATATTTTAAAGTTATTATTACTGATTTATTTAATCCTGCAGCAGGAGAAAAATTATATCATCTGGGAAGTTTCCATATTTATTATATAGATGTGATTGGCTGAGGCAAAGGAAAAAGCAATGAAAAAGTTTCTCATGGTAACATTTTTACATGTATCAAGCTAAGGTTTACTTAATTGGAAGCTCCAGGCAATGCAGGAACCTTCTTTTTAAATTCTGTGAATGTTAATATGCTAAATAATGCAAAGCTCCTGCACTTCAAGCATGAGACACACATCTGGCAGCTTACCATTTAAATTACAGACGGAGAGAGGGAAAACACTTCAAAAGTCATTTTCCAAAGGAAGGAAGAATGGCAAAATGTATTACAACTAAATTAAATTTTTTTTCAATTTTTCATCATGTCTAATTGTGTGCATTAGAGCAATAAAAAAGGAGAGGTTGGGCTTAGAGATGCTGATGATGTGTGTGAGAGAGGAAGAATAGAATGTGTGTGAAGAACTTTTATGACTTTTTCTAGCAGTACATTTTATGTTGTTTAAAGTTTACAATGCATTTACCGCTTGCCTCAGTTACATTACTGCTAATGTAAACCAATAATTTCACTCCACATTTTGCCTTTATTTTGGTAAATTCGTTTTGAATTACAATTTACAAACTAGAGAAAGTGAAATTAAAGTTTACATTAAATAAAGTACCTCAATATGCCTTAGGTATGCATTGGTATCTATATAAACTAGAATCTCATATTTGTGGTCACGTTTTGCACTTTACTGGATGAATTTTACAAATGCTTACATATTATTATTTTTAGTATGTTATCCTCATTGAATTAAACTACAAATTACAATATTCTAGCTACCAGAAACAAGGGGACGTTTGTAATGTCATTGCAGGTAAGAGCGCCACTGGGCCCAGGGATAAGACACTTAGCCCTGACACTGACAAAGACAAGGCCGGAATTCACAGCAAGGTAACTTTGTGATTGATAAAACATTTTAAACTTCATTACTAAGCCTATTTCTGTCAATTCTTCAGAACCATCAGGTCCAGATTTTAGGACATGGATTTAAAAAAAACAAAAAAATACAAAATAGCTAATTTTGGTCAGTCCAGTCAAATTGAGGCCTTCTGCAGATCATTTGCTACCCACCATCTTTTTCTGTTTATATATGTTTTCATTGTGGAATACATTCTGAGTTGACCATTTCTGTACAACAGAAGTGCAAAATGTAAAGTTCAGTAGCAGTTGTACCTGGTTTACTAAAGAAATGTTTTCAGAGTTTGAACCTGGTTTCATTGCATTCTAAACTAAATAAATTTACAAAGTTCAAATCTCCTGTGTTTATTAAATATTTGACTAGTTTGATTATGCTCTCAGCTACTAATAACAATAGACCAATAAAGATCAGCCATTGAACAGAATTTACTAGTTTTAAATTATTTCTTCTTGGAATTCGGCCCCAAAGTCAATGAAAACTAGTGTACCTCTAGCTCAGTTGGTAGAGCATTGCGTTAGCAGCGCAAAGGTTGTGGATTCAATTCCCAGGGGAGCACACATACTGATAAAATGTATAACTGGAATGTACTGTGCTTTCGATAAAAGTGTTTTCCAAATGCATAAATGTAAAAAAGTTTGCAGATTTCGTTTTTTAGATGTTGCTTTAGTAATTACAATAAATGCTTTTTGTCATGTTTTATCTCACTAACAGCACTAAATGAGCAGAACCTCCACTGCGGCCCCCTTTTGCCCCTGATCCTCCTCCTCTCTCCCTCTTGCCTCCCAACTTCTCTTATTATCTGAGATTTGTCAAAATACATTTCACACTAACAGGTATTTTTCAGTCTTCAAAGCCAGTTTTGAAGTGCTCAACAAGCCAAAACAGCCCAGATTGTGTGAAATCAGCATTGCCAGCCCAGCACGTTCTCGAATCGCTCCCAACACGCCTTTTCCTGCTCTCCGCAGGACTTAAGCTAAATGAATCAAAGCTGCCGTGTTACCTGCCTTACTTTGAAGTGGTAATTGAAGAATAACTTCTCTGTGCTGATCTGCCTCTACTTCTGATGTTGCACGGCCATGCATTGTTGCATTCTCTCCTGCCTCTTTTTGTCTTTGTGCTGTTATTGTTGTCAAGGGAATGGCTAATGGCTGGAGCGTGTAACCTGCTCCTCTTTCCATACATCTGTAGATAAATTACAGGAACAACACATTACATTGTATTAGAGATTTAGCTATATTTAATTTTTTAACGTTTATCTGTGTAGAAGTAGGTCCTGATGAGGTTTTGGGTTATCAATCCTACTTTCACAACCTTGTGTGAAAATCTGTAAAACGTGTTATCAATGGTCTTATCTGCATTTACATTTCTGCATTTGACAGACGCTTTTATTTAAATGACTTACAGTGCTTTCAAAGAACACATTTAGTCAGTATGTGTCTTTAAAATCTGTCTGTTTAAAAGTGTTACATTTTTAAAATTAAAATTACTTTGATTATTAAATTGGTAAGGACCGAGTTGTATACTGTATGGATGCATTGTAATGCACTGTGAGCATTTAAAAAAAAAAAGGCCAAACATATGAAAATGATATACCTGCATAAAGCTTATGATCAGATTTTATTCTGATGTGCTATATTGTGCTGGGTAATTGAAATCCGAATTAAAGATATGACATGAAATTCATAATTGTGTCCCAAATATATACATTTTTTTTACTCTAGATTTTTTATTATGGAGAATTATTTAGCTCCATATCATGAATGTGGAGCATGTATAATCTCAGATGTAGTTCAGTGGGTATGTGGTTCAGTGTTTGTGTGTGAGTTCTGTGGAGTTGACAGAAACTCATTGCCGTAGATGCGGCCTGCAGCATGCCTGAGCCCAGCAGAAGCATAGTTAAAGACAGGACAGAGAAATGCTTATATTTTTAACTTTATTTAACTTAGTCTTCTACAGTTCATCCTATCCTTAGCATCAGAACTATTCCTACTTGTAAAGCTTTGTAGACTAGGCTTGTTGGTTCTTAGGGCAAAATATTAAATGAATCTCTTTGTATTAAAGCATTTGCTAAATAAATAAATGAACATGCAATAAATGCAAATGCATGCTGTCTGTTTCACGAACAGTATCAGCACCCAGAGTTCCTCTCCACCACTGCTGAATCTGACATTTCAACTCCACTGGACTAATGTACATGAGTTAATGAGAAAACACAATAGACACAATAAACAGAACAAAAATTAGAACATAAGCTTGTGTTTGCTAGCTATAACATTTTCTTAAAATAAGTTTCATTTTGTTGTCATTGCCCAATTTGAAAAAGTTTGCAATTGATTTTAAAAACATATATTTGACTGTTCTTCCGTTATTCAGTATTTTTCAAATAATGTCATATTCTTTCATTTAATTTTGTGTTTCTTTTGTGTCTGAGAATACACACAATTAGAATTTGTCTGTTTGGTATATTTCATTTCTGTTGGAAATACTAGATAATTATTCTGTCGCTCGAAGGTCATGTAGAATTTTGATCTACTTTGTGTTTGTGTTGCTTTGAGTTTATTATCTCAATGCCTCAAACATATGTTTATAGTTGTGATTATGGGATATTTATTTAGCTCTAGAATGAGCTTGTTTTTTTCAGTACTGCCACCTGCCACAGATAATAGCAAGAAGTATCAAAGTTCATGGTTGTGACATAAGCTTGGCTATTAAAAAAGTCTCTTTATCCTGTATCAAAAAGAAACATTGTTACCACAGGAAAGAAAACTGAGCTCATCAAGTCGTTTCATGAGATCTTTAATTATCAGTGATCAGCCAGTTCTACTCTGTATGTATCATGTGATTTTTTTGTACTCTGAAATCCCTTTTTTAAACTCTGCTTGTAAACATTCTGGTTGTCAGGCTTCACAGCTGGTGTTTTTGTATTGGTTGAGTCTGCCCCGAATGTCAATAATGTCCAAGTCTATTGGCTAAAGTTAAGAATGCTGCAGTAGACTGATACAAATATTTAATACAGAATTTTCTTTTAATTGCACATAGGACTTATCTGTTTTTTAGGTGCGTCTTCACAGTCAAGCTGAAAACTGACCATTGAAAATTCTAAACTGCTTGTCAGGGGCATCCCCAAGCCGATATAAGGCCCATGGCAACCTTTGCAGAAACAGGGTCCATCCACAATTGTGTCATGAGGGGACCACTCCCTTGTTCACCGCATATTTTTTCTGTGGTAAAAATGGTAAAAGTTTCAAAACAATCGGACTCATCAATGTCAAAATAATTGAGGTGGCAAATCAAAGGTGGGAGTTACTTCCAATCAAATGAAAGAAGGTGAGAATTACTGTTCACAGATGCGGAGCGGTAAATTCAGCTGGGTACTCTTCAGTTTTAACTGTGAAAGACTGCGATAGAAGTAACTAAAATGTAATATTTTAATTAAAAAATGCTAAATGACCGACAGTAATATCCACCAATGCAAACTACAAAATGCCGGTTTAAATTGAAAATTATTTATAAAATGATTCATAATTTAATTTGTTTTTTACATTTTACAATTATCCATGTGATGAGACAAGACACATTAACAAAACATTACTAATGAATGTGCGCATATTGCTTGCTTACCTAATTTCCTGATAGCCCTTCAGTAAATTCACTTGTGTAAGAAAATGATTTATTAAACTCAAAGTGGGAGCTATTATCCTAGATCTTTACTAGAATATGCTTTTGGTTTTTAAAGCTTTGTGGTTAGAAATAAAATTATTATTTGTAAATAGTTTAAATGTGCTACTTTATAAAACATTCTATTTATTTTGTTCTTGTTATTAATTAGATTTTATTTATTCGTCTACTTTTATCTTTTTACAAGCGACCCCAAATGTCTGCAACTTTTCTCTTTTGATATGTCATGTCCATGTAGGGTCTGTGCTGGAGAAGTTAAAGGTATAGTCATTCCAAACCCAAATGTTATATTTCATGAAACATAGAAGATTGTTTTTTTGCTCTGGTAATATTTGCATATAAATATCAGTTGATCATGTGTTTACTTTCTTCACTGATACAGAAAAACTTGAAAAGACGTATTAATAAAAGCTAAAACCATTTATGCCCTCCAAACATCTTAAAATGCATATATGTAGAACAGGGAAATAATTTTTTTTCTATGTGGGCTTTCCCCCAAGCCCTGGCTGTACATAATTTTCTTGTGTGAGTGTATACGATATAAGTTGATGACGATGATGGCGAGGAGAAGTGTGGTGTCGTCATTGCATCTTGAGATAAATTATTGTAACTGTTTCCTGCTCCAATTTCAAACAACATGCACATATGTCTCTCTGATCAGAGCGGCAGACAGAAAAAGATGATCTGGAGGAACAGCGGGTTGCTCAAAGCTCTTACTGAAGATGAGCTGGACCAGTTCTCTTTCTCTGTGCAGTGAGTATCGCTTGTCTATAACTAAAACACTGGTGTATTTGTGTACAAATACTGAAGAAAAAATACCAGTTGATATAATTTTTAGTTTCTTTTATCAAACAGGGAATGGAAGGTCATGTGCATTGCATTGTGGGATACAATGTCTTGTTGTCCACAATGTGTCTTTTTAAAATGGATTAAGGTATTGCAAACATCAGCAACATTAATTGCTAACAATAATTGCTTTTTCTGTGGTGATGCAAAGTGCTAAAACAGGCCTATGAATGAGTGTTTTCACTATTTTATTGTGGCTCACAGCATTTGATATTAATGAGAAAATTGGAGTGAAAATACACTGACCTTAACAGCAGCAACAAACAAACGGCCTCGTCAAATTGCATTTCACAAAACACCTAAATTTCACTTCACGTGTATGCAGTGAAAAAGGCTCGCCTAAATGCACAGAGGGGAAAACAGGGGTGTTTTTATTATGATTTTGTTTGAATTATTGCAAACACTGTATATTTCTCTGAGAAAAAAGAACAATTGAGTCAGTTTGCATAGAATTTAGAGCTGCCTACCTCTGCTCATTTATGAAAATTGTTAATTTGTTGCCGCTGGACTGGTATTAAACAAGGTCAGAGCTAGACTGCTGAAAGTATGACAGGAACTCATACAACACATCAAAGAGGAGGGCACAACTACTAACCCAAAGCACACAAGAAGACTTC
This sequence comes from Botia almorhae, assembly GCA_036877575.1. NCBI lineage: Eukaryota > Metazoa > Chordata > Actinopteri > Cypriniformes > Botiidae > Botia > Botia almorhae. The sequence continues at coordinate 42,897 of JAZGTJ010000742.1, read as the reverse complement.
CAAAAATGCAATTTAAAACATATACAGACATAGTGTATGGGCTGTTTATCACACAAGCTGACTGAAATAAAATTCGATTGAGTGTATTCGTGTTGTTTTGAAATGCTTATTTTACAATATACAATAATACAATTTTCACCCTCACCCTCCCTAACCGTCCTTTGTCACTGGATTCAGACTGCATTACTTTATTACTTATTATTTTTATTAACTTTTAAAATTCATAATGGAAGACAAAGGATTGATCATAATACCTTTTAGGTTGTTTGATTGATCAGTGGTGGACTATTAATTGCCGAAGGGCAGATGACTCAGCAAGCAAAAATAAGGGTGCTACTCTGTTTATACCCCAGCGGATCAACAGTCTAAGGGGAGCTAGTAGAGACTAGCTGCCATCACTTGAAACCACCATCTCTGATGAACTCTGCAGGGAGTGGAGGATTTATTATACATAGGGTGCTACTCCATACTAGCCCTATGGCCAGAAATCCAAGGGGAGCTAGCGGTTAGCTAGCCACAGCTGCTGGAAGCTATTGGCCTTTAATGGAGCTCTGGGGGACTGGGGGATCCCCTAGCAAAAAGGGACCATACTATTCTCAACCCATGCCTCAAAAGTAAGTAAACAGTCGAACAGGAGACAGCTGATCACTAGCTGCTACCATTCAACATACCATCTGCTTTGCCAAGGTGGAAGGGTTGAGGACCCTGTTTTATCCCCTTCTGTCACAGAGGGTGCAACTCTACCAAATCCTTAAAAATGCTGGCTGCAGAAACCCCTAAGCAGAAACCGCCAAGAGCAGATCCAATACCAGGTTTTAACACTTAGTGCCATGTGATTGTCACAATGAGCTGATAAGCCCTTGCTAAACCATGAAACCAGGTGGAAAATAGACCACCATAATCATCACTGGTCCAATATTTAGGGCCTTTTTAAGTGTTTATGCAACACCACTCTTGTATATAAGAAGGGAGATGGGGCAAGTTCCTCACTCTCGTGTGAGCCTCGACCCGGCTACCTTTGGCCTTCCTTTCCCTGCATCGCGCCTCTCCTGCAGTCTGCCCTGTATGTACGGAGAAGCATGGGTGGGAACACTTTGCCTCTGGCCCCGCCTCCAGTCCTCAGACATATATGGGCCAGGCTCAAAACAGTGGCTGTTCATATGGTGGCCCAGAGAGCTAATCTGTGGACCAGGCACAGCACCCCTGATCCAAGCCATTGAGCAGGTCATAGTGGTATGCCTGTAATATGACAACTTGATAAGACCCACCACAGTCGTGTCATCAGGGAAATAGATTATGTGGTGTGATGTGTACATTGCTGCACATTTGTGAGTGAACAGCAGTGGACTAAGCACACAGCTTTGAGGGGGCCAGTGCTTAGTGTGGTCATATGTGAGGCTAGGTGGAGGGTTGTGGCAATGGCATAGTTCGTGGAGTGGTTCGATATGCAAACTGCATAGGGTCCAGTTAAGGTGGCAGCAGGGTTTTGATATGCCTCATGACAAGCCTCTCAAAGCACTTTATGACGATTGGTGTAAGTGCAATTGGATGGTAGTCATTTAGGCCTGACACCGTAGACTTCTATGGCACAGGGATGATGGTGGTGATATAGAGGCATGTTGGAATGACAGCACTGTACAGGGAAATGTTGAAGTTGCTGGTAAAGACATCTGCTAGCACACTGTGCACACTGTGGTGAGACAAAGTACCTGGTCATTAAGAGGAGGGGTGGTTTCCCTTGCTGCCACATCGTTCTGTGCTTCAAACCATGTTTAGAAGTCATCCAGTGCATCTGGAAGGGAGGCATCACTGTCACAAGCAGGTGAAGGTGTCTTGTAGTTTGTGATTGCCTGGGTGTCCTGTCACATAAGTTGGGTGTCGTCACTGGGCATGTGCACGCTTTGCCTCTCTGATGGCCCAGGACAGTTTGGCCCTTGCTGGGCTTAAGGTCACCTTGTCCCTTGCTCTGAAGGCGGAGTCTTTGGACTTCAGCAGTGCACGACATCCATGGTTTCTGGTTGGAGCATGTGGTGATAGTCTTGAAGACCATGGAGTCTTGGAGACCAATGTATGTAGGCAGTCACTGATGCTGTGTATTCTTCTAAGTTGGTTGTTTCGCCATGGGTTGCAGCCTCCCTAAATATGTGCTAGTCAGTGTGTTCAAAACAGTCCTAAGGAACATAGATGGCTCCTGCTGGCCAGGTTTTCATTTGCTTCAGAACAAGTGGCCTGTATGCTGGAATTAGCATAACAGAGATGTGGTCTAAGGAGCTGAGGTGGGGCTGGGGCTCCATGCGATACACATAAATGGGAATGTTTGTGAAAACAAGATCCAGCATGTTCACCCCTCTCATCACAAACTGCATGTGTTTTTGGAATTTAGAAAGAACCGGCTTGATCTCTGGTGATAATAAAAAATCAGGGTGAGCATTCTGCAGCTCACAAATAGTCCACAGAGTTCACATACAACAGTCACATGCTCCACAAGTGATTAGAAGCAAGCGACCGCCACAAGCCTATATTGCACAGAGCTGCATTTCCTTCAGCACAAAGCAAGGTGAGCCCATCTAGCTGAATGGCAGTATCCAGTAACTCTGTTGCTGAGCCACGTCTCCATGAAAACAAAGATGCAACACTCTCTAAATTTACATCATGAGGTCCACTGGAGTCAGATGTAGTGCAGTTTATTGTTCGGGAAGCAAAAGTCAAAAAAGTAAAATGGACAGGAGACCTGTCTGCCTAGGCTTAGGCTTTGTTTATAGCCTAACTCCCGTACTCTTGCCGCCCTTTTTTAACGAGCACCACTTTTAACATCCCCTCATCCAGCCACTGGCATCAGGCAACATAGAGGACTGGATGCCTGGTCTCTGCAGCAAACCGAGATCACATAGTTTCTCTAACAGGTCATCAAGCAGGATATCTGTTGCATGATGTCTGTACCAAATAAGTGTCTGGTGGTCGTAGATATGACATGTATAATTTCAGTAACTTGATGTAAGTACTTAAGTACTTGTCAATTAGCAGTCATTAGTGTATTGGTAAACTGTCTTCTTTTACTAATCTGCTAACACTGTATTTTGATCGTCTTCCAGACATTCTATTGACTGTAACTACCGTGGTATATATATGTCAACTTACTCTACTAACCCTAAACCTAACCTAACAGTCTACTAATACTGTAATTAGAGTTAGTTGACATGTAGCTGCAAATATGAGTTGATATGTAGTTACATACACTCAGTACATTGTCTAAAGTGGATAATCAAAATAAAGTGTAACTGTTTCTTTTTGTATGAGATATGTACACTCTGTACCTAGTCAACATGAAACCCACCATAATTTTGGCTTAATTTTAATTTTTCTTCATGACTGTTTAGCATTTCACTTGAACAATGTTTTTAAAAAAATCTAAACCCAAAAGCCCAAGTTTTTGTGTAAGCTAATTGTAGATCTCAGTAATTATTATGAGTGTTCGACAGGTGCCAAGGTGTCCATGTGTGAGCAGAACATGCCTGAATTTTCACATCCCACATTCCTCCCGAGTCACAGGTCAATCAATTCTTTCATTCTGTGCATAGTTTGGTCTGGAGGTGTGCAGAGTCATCTCAGGTGCCGATGGGCTTTTTCCTGTGCTGCGAGGCTTCTGGACACCATCAAAACACAACATACACACAAAAACACAATGGATTTCCTAACCAGGTTAATGTAGATGCCTTCTGGTCTGAGAGTGGCTGACCCATCGTGATGTGCTGGTCAGCTAAAGTGTGTTTGTGTATTTTTTCATAGCCTTGATTTCAAGTGTACTTCAGAGGAGGTGTCTAGTTAAACAAAAGGTCATGGGTAAAAAAAAAACAATGCTGTGCACTTGTAGGTCCAACAACATGTTCTGAATGTCTCATGAAGGTAGTGCACTAAGAACTGAGTGGAAAACCTAGATGTATATATTATTGTATTTCTTAAAATTGTATATAAAAACAACCAAAATCTCTGAGGTGTTTTTACTGCAGAGTATTGGAAAAAGATGAAAGTTTTACATGTACATTATTGCCAGCATGAACATGCTAGTTTAAAGAAGTGTTTAAATAAATGAAAATGTCTAGCCCAATGAATAAGCTGACAGCAGATTTAATCTACTGTTTGAATTATCCATGATGAAAAGTGTGACAAAGCTGTCAGTTCAGTCACAGGCTTGTTTAGGAGATCTTTTAGTTTCTTATGTGCAAATTTGTGCCAGTAGCCCAGCTGGGTTTCACTGAATTACATGTTCACAGATGAATGACTATAATAACTGACTGATGTGACTGAAGTGTTATTTTTAGCTGATAGTTTATTCTGTTTATAAAACTAATAAAATAATGTAATAATAGGAGAGCCAAGATATTTTCTTGGTGTTTTTTCTTACAAGGCACATGACCAGCAGAATGTACTGTAGCACCAATTATGATCTTTTCACTTTATTAAGAGATTATGGAGGTGGATATTAATAATAAGGGCAAATAATTTTCCCCTCAAGCTCAAGCAAGGTCAGAAGTGAAATTGTTGTTGAATATTGGATCATGTAGTATTTGCTTCGACAGCAGTCTGTACATATTTATTCAGTGACTAGTGGGTCAAAACATTTTTGACCATCCTCTGTGATTTACCTTCCTGTCCTGTCTCATTCATCTGTGTGCATGCTTCTGCCTGACGACTAATCTTAGGTGCAAAGGTGCCTGATACTGTTTTTGAATAAGAAACCATACAGTTTAGTAGTGCTGTGTTTTTTGTCAGGTAAACATTTTATTTACTAGTTTTAATTAGCATTATGTAAGTATTTGCCTATTGAGGGTTATTATAGATGTGATTTGTTCAAATTGCATTTGCGTATGAAGTGAAATAGGTATAGAAACCATTGTAAGGCAAATGGTAAACAACATGTAATTTCTTGATTCTATTATTTATTTTAAGACCCAACTGAATGCAGAATAGACTAATATCTGTTTGTAGAACTGGCAGAAAAGCTGCATGTTCTGGACAAGATGTTGTTTGTTTATTCAGCCTTTCAGTGGGGAAGATAGTCAAAATAACTCTCACTGATGACTCGCATTTTGCTAAATTCCATCAATGTTGCACTGAGAAGCTTTTAACTGTTGTTGTGAAAGAGAGAAACTTTATGTTAAGGTTTTGCTGAGCAACCTGAACGTAATCATTTTCAAAAAAAAACAGGTGGATTCCACTGTAAATTTCAGTGACTAAATTTCCACTGTATTTATTGCACTTAATGGGTTTGGGCATTTTCATGTTAGATTTCCCAACAACAGTTGCAACCAGCCTATAAATACAATATGTTGGCTTGAATATGGCTTCTTCTTGTACACAAGGTGTATTACAGTGTGTAGATGTGAGAGCCAAAACACTGGAGGGGTAAATCAGTGTGCGTGACGTTCATATACTTCACCATTCTGCTTATATAGAGACTTAAGCACTTTTCTAATATGTAAGAATTTCACTGCATTGAAAAAAGAGGCAGTTAGCTGTTAGTCAAACAAGATCCACTAATTAAGTGGAACACATTTTTTCTGCTTTTTATTAGGTTCAAGTATTCCAGTGCCCATCTTCCCTCCACTCTCAGCTGCAAATAATTCTGATAATTTGGCAGTGGAGAAATTCCTTTTCTAATTATGAGTTGAATTCTTATTCTGTGTTGGAATCAGGGGGCAGTAATTCTCTTTTACTACACCCCAAATCCCCTTTTGCTGCCTTTTTCTCAATGAAACACTTTTATGTGGCTCTCGATCTGCCAAAACATGGGAAATTAGATTTCTTATAAAAAGCAAGAGATGTGAAGATAATTATGAAAAAGGCAAGTATAAAATATCTGCGGGAAACAGGATGTAAGCGCTCATCACACATGGCCCAACACAATAATATTAAAATTATATGATATGGTCTGTGCCTTTATGGAAAAGAGGCAGTGTATAGGCAACACGCAAGTTATTTATTATTTGCTGAGGGTTGTGGTGGGACATCATTTAGATACATCACATCTTACTCTTTTGAAGATGATAACGAAACGTTTTTCTAAAGACCTCGATCGGTTAAGATGCATCTCTTAATATAAACATACATAAAAGCTGTGCTCTCTGCAAACACTCTGTAAGAACTACACTTTGAATGTACCTACTGTAACCATACAGTTTGCTGTCAATCATCAAAACAAACAGCTATTTCCAACCCGTCACACATTCACTTACATGCTCTGCTAACATGTACAAGTTCAGTAGTGGTAAAAAGTATCTCTCTTAGCATCAGGTTTTATGATGCAGATTTTTATATTTTTTCAAGGCTCTAATGGCCTTTTATAAGTGGCTTATTTGACACTCTCAATATTAGCAAACAACTCCTCATGTGAAGTGCACAGGAGACAATTAATTCCAATAACATGAAGCATAAAATTCAGACATATTAAGTAACATTTTATTATTCATTATTAATACTAAACAAACCATTATTAATAAACAAAAGTACATTTTTGGTTAGCGTTTTCTCAGTGCTGGCTGCCATCTTGGATGGATTTTTTTCCACTGACTTTTTTTCCACATGATCTCATTGCATTTTGAGATTTTCTTTTTCGTGAAGTTTACAGGAAATGCTGCCCTAAAATTTTATCCAAAAAATGGTGTCGTAAAAGACAGTATATTGTTTCTGCCTACCTTTTTGAACAACCTTCCAGTTCCTGCTTTGTTTTATATTTAGTCCCTAAATGTGAAAAGGGGACTACATTTAATTAGTGTGACGGTTCATTTAATTAGTGTGACAATGGAAGAAAGTGGGAAAAAGTTTCTTTGGCACAAAACAATGCCTTTGGTCCAAATCAGAACAAAAAAACAGACAGCAAATAACTTATTTCTGTAAATAAAGAATGGTTTTCTGTAAAAGTGTTTTCAGAAAGTGTTTTCTGTAATATTCCTATTTCTGCATTAAACAAAACTATCCAGCATATTCAGCTTTTTAACAGTCAGATTCAACAGTTTTCTTTGCCTGTTTTATTATTGGTTATTCAAAACAATAGATTAGTTTTCGCCCAGATACAACTCATTTGTTCAAAAGCTTCATTGCCACCCTCAGGGCATTGAAATAAGGTTGCTAGGGTTTTCACAGTGATTTTTGGTCCTAGAGATTCTAGGGTGGTCTGGGTTGTTGCCAGGGTGCTGGGGTTGCTATGCGGTTTCATCTGGGCCTGAGTCCATGAAGTGTCTGAGTATCTATATGATCTCCACACCACATCCTTCCCAACAGGCAAAATCATTACAAGGTAACATTTTAAAAATGTACTACATTCAATCAATATTAATGTAATATTATCATAGATAAGTTTAAAGATAAATGACAATCCCTTTAAAACATACTTCAAAAAATGGAAATATAGCAATAAAAATCGGTGGCAATAACATATTTCACTTTGCATTAGAGATTATGTCCTGAAAAACCTGTCTGTGCAGGCTTTTGCTCATATATCATGGATCTGTTATTAAAGTGAGATGACCTAAGTCAGGATTTATTTGCTGCTGTGACAAAATGCAGCTTGACAGCGATGCAATTCTGACACATTAACTCCTGTGTGTTATGCATGTACAGAAAGGAGTTTAGGTGCCGTATACAAGAATGTTTGAATTTGTGATGTTCTCATGTTGTAGATGTGCATGCCTATAAAATGACCATTTTTATTCTTTACTACTTTGTCCAGCTAATATTTATTATTTTTTAAAGTGAAAAGGTAAGGGAAAGTGACGTTTTTTTGTAAGGTATGGTAATCTGCATTTAACCCATCACTAGTAAGCAGTGAACACACACTGCAAGTCGTGAGCACACACACCTGGAGGAGTGGGCAGCACTGCTGCACCTGGGGAGCATTTAGATGTTAGGTGCCTTGCTCAATGGCACTAACTCACTAACCAATAAACCACAACTGCCCCATTACCTTTGGAAGTATACAGCAAAGACTGTACATCCTTCACTCATACGATGTATCCCTCACAGATCTCAGCAGCCCAGTCAGTGTCGTTCGGTCACAGTGTGTGGGACGGTTGAGAGGATGCGCCTGGCACTCAGCCTCCTCCCATCACTTCTTGACCTGTCCTGGCATCCCCAAATGTCCCAGATTACCCTGAACCTTCTGCTGTTCTCCATCACATGGTTTCCACGTCTGTACCTGCATTACTGCAGTCAGTGGCTGTATCTGCAGGGTAAACACATCCCTGTCAACAGGTGACACACACAAACACGAACCTCAGTGCTTATAGATCTGTCTCAAAGCTTATAATTTTTTCAAATGCAAAAAACATGCAGTAATATTCTGAAAGAAGATATACTGATTGTAAGCAGACTGAAATGTCTGAACAGACTGAACACACGCACAAACATGTTATCCTTGTGATGCATGTATTGGTTTGTGCGTATTTTTGTGCATGCAAACACTTTTACAAGGCTCATCTAAACTTTAACAACTTTGCAATGGGGAAAATTATAGATTTTGACACAAAGTTGTACAAACTTGTTAGCACGTATTATTTGAAAGAAATGTATCTGCTTATTATGTAAACAGTTTTATTATAAACCCTGTGCAATATTGCATGTTGTGTTGATTTAATTTTGCATTCAAAAGAAATTCTGTGAAGAATTTCTTTCATTTCTTACTGTAAGAATTTCTTACCGTTCTTACTGTAAGAATTTCTTACATAGAAGTTCTTAGATTCTTACATAGCTTCAACCTTTGCCAAGGAAGTTCGGCCATTACATTTACATTTAGTCATTTAGTTGACGCTTTTATCCAAAGCGACTTACAAATGAAGACAGGAAGCAACTTCGATTACAATAAGAGACAACAGTAAATAAGTGCTATACAAAGGGCTCAGGTTTTCCAACACAGTATAAGAATTTTTTTTTTGTCCCATTAAATCACAGGAAGAGATCAGCTGACTGTAGTGGAAGAGAAATGAGTAAAAAAAACACTGGGACAGGGTCACAGACACATGACATGTTCCACATGTCTGTCTGTTTGTCTGCTGCAAGCATTTCTCTACAGGGCTGGTGACCACAGCAGTGGTCAGGGATCAGCTGAAAACTGACATCACACACACGCTTGCACACCCCGCAGTCATTAGTAGTCTCTCTCACTCTACCCCACGCATATTTCATTACCCCCAGCATTCTTGCATATACCACTCCTCTCTACTTCTGCACACATACTCACAAATGGGTTCCACCCATCTACACAACAACATGTGTTCAGTGGATTTATTGCACTACAAACATGTGGAAAAACTTCATTAGCAGCACAGGATCTGCTATAAACACTCCAGTAAGTTGAGTTAGGTGGGTTGGTCTGTTGATGTAATACAGCTTACAGCATAGTATTCTAGAAAGTTTTATATTTGACACATGAATAGAAACAAGTTCAATTCAATCTAGTCGAATCAAGTCGAACTAAATCGAATTTAAAGTGAAGCGAATTTTAAATCAGATGAGTAACGGTTGGGCTGATCTATTTTTTTTTCACACAGCAGGCCTGAACATAAACGGTAATCTAACAAAGGTCAATAAAGAACTGGTTGTTTAAGTAAATACAGCGTTTTCTTTTATTTTTATAAGGGATAATATCTGAAGTATTTTAGGTCTGAGATGTGCGAACAGTGAGGAAAAAGCAAACATTTTGCAATTTAGCTTCTTTAGCTCTAATGCAGACAATAGCCTGTGCATAGCACTTTTATAACATGAGATTTTGGCCAAATGTGTTCATTTTTTATTTTGGTGAAATGTTGCAACAATATGTTAAAACAGTGTTTTTCATTTCATGAAAAGTGACAGTTTTGGACTTATAACGTAATATCCAAATAGTATTTAAAGCTACGGACATCATCCCCCCCCCGAATGCCAATAGACCGGAGGACCCCAACATTACCCCGAGAACCAACTCCCCACCCTCCAGTTCTCACTTTTTTACCCCTTACCTGTTTGCATCCCTGATTATTAATTTACTCATGTAATTCCAAACCTGTAGGACTTTATTTTTTTGCTTCTGAAGAACCTAAAAAAGATATTTTAAGTAGATTGATAAGAAAGCACCTATTGACTTGCATTGTATGGACACAAAACCACTGAGTCATTTCTCAATTTTCTTTTGTGTTTCACAGAAGGATTTTGGGTGGGTTATCCCTTTAACCATAGTAAAATCATTGTAAGGTGCCTCTTGACTACAGATACCTTTAGATTCTCATTTGCTTTGATTATCCTGCTTTTGAAGGAAATTAATGTCTCATCATGTGTCTGTGGGGGCAGGTTTGGGTTTAGAGCACACACAGTGGATCTGGTTTATCAGGGCACGCTGATGTCTACCCTGGAGGAGCTTGTGCTGGTGCTGCTAGGCCCCTTGACCTTGAGTGGAGCTCTTCTGCTTTTGCTTCTGATCAGATGGGCCTGTCAGCTAGCGTTTGGCTCACCTCCTTCCTTTCTGTCAAAGTTTATCATGGCTGCAGCAATGTGGACAGTGTTGGACCCTCTGGCGGTCTTTGCTGTGGATGCCGTCCTGGGGGTAAGTCTCTTAAAATAACACTGACACTTTTGCACTGTAAATAAATTTTTTTATGTTATCTTAGCAAAGTCACTATACAAATGAAAAAGAATGTAGGAGAACAAGTGAGACAGACAGTAGAGACAATAAATTATTCAAGATAATATAAAAATATAAAATAATAATTTTCTTGCACTTTGTTGTTTTGTACATGCATTTACAGTGTACTTACCCAACAAAAAACTGTTAACAACATGTAATGGGGTAGGGTTAGATTCAGGGTTGGTAACTAATAATTACACAGTTACACAGTAAATACATACAGAGAGTATATGACTGAATAGCTGAGCTATAGAAAGAAAATGTTGCATCTCACATCTATAAAGACTGTATTGAACACTGGTTGTCATAGTTGTAAAGGTCTGTGGTCAGTCTCTTCTTATGAGTGCACCATTTTGTAGAGACACTAATGCAGTCAAGAGTATATTATAGAGTGATTTGACATCCAGTGTGTTCTTGTATTTGCTTAGCGTCTATCCTACAGCCCAGATAATCCACTGGCAGATGCTGCCAAACTGTACTGGCATTTCTATCGGACAGAGCAGTCAGGCACATCAGGCATCATCATCACTCTGTTCCTGTATGCTGTCCATTTCGTGCTGTCCTTCACCATTCTTTACATTTACCTCCTCAGGTACAGTAAACAAACAAACAGAGCAAACATTCTCTTTAACCCAGTCATCCAGCTCTAAGGTGTATTATAACATTTGATTCATTTGATCCTTCCTGATGGAAGTATCAAAAATGTTACAACACAGCGGTCTATGATGGTGTGTTTTTGGACACAAAGCTTCTGCAGGATATCTAGCCAATAAAGGCCTGTCCACAAACACATCATCAACAGACTTTATCAGGAGCTCCTTATTGTCCTCTGACAACCAAATGTTGATGTGATGCACTTTGAATTAATACTCTCATGAGATTAAAGAATGAATTATAAAAGATATGACAAGATGACAAACTAATCAACTTTGGGTTTTCTGAGTATTTTAGAAGACACCACATTTTAATCTGTATTAATTATATATTAGCTATTTTTTTGGTCATAAATTATATATAACTATAAAACAATTAATATATATCAAATTAAGGATATGTCAAATAATTTAGCACAAAAGACATGTGACAAGATTTAGAAGGTGATGGTAATCTGAAATGTGAGCATTATTTAGAAGAATGGTGCTACTGTATATGTTTGTAACAAAGGTATTAATTTTAAATTTAAAGTTGATTAATAATAAAAAAAGAATACAATGGCAAGCAAATTTGAATTAGGAAAATTTCCATAAAGGATCAAGAACATTAGGAAAACAAATAGGGTCTATTTTGATTTCATGTTTACTTCACATGTTTTGATTAGTACTACTGGGCAACAAAATGAAGACAATATCTTTACCACAAAATGAAAACCTTTGATCAGAAGTCTACATTTGGGCTAGGATGTGCACGTGCCAGACATCTTCATGGATCTCATTTCATGTTCCATCCTCACTTTGAATATTCTCACACTGTAGCTTTAAGGTCTGGAAAAATAACAAAAACTTAAAAGTGTAACAGCCTGATTTTTTACTAATAACTGTAGAATGATCTGAGAAAACACTTTTATCTTATTTCTGTGGTTGGGTTATATTTTATAAGTGGTTGGGTTATATTTCCACACTAGACAGGCAACATTAAGTGTTAGTTTAAAAAGCGGGCGATGTCTCATGCCTGTGTGCAGGTTACAGCTGAACAGGGGCTGTGCTTTGTGAATGTAGGCCAGCAGGCTGATTATGAGTAGACCTGCTCATTTTTATGGGTTATCTGCTTCTGTTCGCTGTGTGGAGAGAAGCACTGACACAGTGCCTGACCTATTTCTAAAATAACACCCGGGGCTACACATATAGATAGAATGAACTGTTACATATTTTTAATTACATTTTAGCAAGCCCTGATTCTCTGTCTGCAAAGCAGAAAAAGGCAGTTTTACATTTGATTATTCTATTCAGTAAAACATATATATAAACACAATCTCACAACATTTGATATAGGATCACTAGTGAACATATTATTGTAAAATAAAAGGAAAATTATGGCACAATAGAATTAAAGAGACACACACATATGAGAATGTGTTCAGTCTCACTGGGTCTTGGTTTGAATCCCAAAATTTTCTGTGTTTATTTTTGTGGTTTTGCTGATATGGATAATTAAATATTTAATTAAATATAACAGTTCTTTCCTGAAACAAAACAACAAAATATAGCTATACATTCTCAAGACATCACTGTATGGCATGCACACCTGCTATTAAATCTTTTGAATCAAGCACATGAAACCAAACTTTTGAATCTCAACCAAATGAGAGGTCCATGTTACAGCTTAATCTCGCCACGAATCGACCCCTTAGATAAAAGACCAACTAACATGTAAAGTTAGCAATCATTCACAATAATAGAAAACGTAATCTGTATCCAGATTATTGTTGTGAATCAAGCCTTCTGGTTTAAATGTGCCTGACCTTCTTTCAATAGCTCAAGATAGCTTCTGTTTTGGTACCCACTCCCTGGATGTTGTAAAGCCCATTACTGATTTCTTGTTTAAAAAAAATACTTATTTAAAAAAATAACTGTTTAAAAAAGTAATTGTTTTGCAATTAAACAATTGTTGTTTTGTTGTTGTGCTGTTTTTGGCATTGCAAGTATGAATGAATCATCAATATAACCTAAATATAGCCCATTGTAATAAAAGTTCAAGCCTGGCAATATTGTTTATCTTGCTCCTACATGAATGGGTTGTATTAATATATTCACACATGCTTAGGTCAGATGTGTGCATGCCATGACCACACAGAATGCACACAGACCACACAGAATAAGAATGCAACAGAGCTTTGTGAAATGACAGTAAAGAAGCCTGTTATATCTTTCTGGAACACTCATTACCCTTTGAACAAGAGGATTCTCTTTTTTGTAGAAGAAGGTCAAGGGTTTTTTTTTAAGAAAAGCCAAGCTGTTTGTTTGTTTGTTGAGTCATGTACTGAAAATGAGGGCATCTGAGGTGATGCAATCAATAACTGCTGTGTTGTGGTCAAAACATGACTCAAAATTACCTTATCAGAGTTGACCCAAATTCATCTTTGTGTTGTGTTTAGAAAATGTCTCTGAAGAACGTTAGGATCTAAACATGATTTAAAGAGACTAACACTAACACAAGCAAACAAAACACACACCCTTATGATTTCTGCATTCTCTACAGTTCATCTGATTGCTCAAGTCCATTGTAGCAGCTTCTCTCTGATAGATAGGGGAGAGAATATTTAAACACTTAACATTTAAACACATTTTGGGACATCTACTAGAAGTGTGGGACATCTGTTTATTCCAAGTTTGACTCCAGCAAAATGTAGGAGGGAAAATTGGAATTAGTTAACAAATGTATCATAGCTTCTCAGCTATGTGACCCTTCAGTTGTAGACTAAAGTCACTTCTGTTCTGGTGGTTGACACTGACAGGTCTGGCTAGCTATGAAGCTCATCAGAATTTCAGTGTGTTGGAAAGGTCAGATGGGCTCATCATCAGATGTTAACAGCCCTGGCAAAAAATGACCAGGATGTGACATCCTGGCAGTGAACATTTTGGATACTGAACTTCCGTCCTTTAACCAACAGCCTGAAATTAAACTTTTGTCTTCATTTACTTGCCTTCATGTCATTCTGACCCTTTTGTTTTCTGACATGAAATAAAAAAGGATGTATCTGTTTGTGTGGAAAAATATAGGAGTGTAAGACTCTCGGTAGCTTTTAAACCATTTTTGGTGCTTGACAGTATAAAGGACAATCTGCTTTCATTGTATTAAAAAGAACAGCTTGAATATTCTGCCCATTCTCTCTTTTTGTGTTTCACAGAAGAAAAAATATAATAATTTTTTTTCAGGCTTCACAAAGATGGAAGACTGTTAGATATCTACCATCGCCTCCACAGTTCTGAGGGAGAATTCTTCATTCCACATGACATGGAGGTCTCCAACCAGGAGCTCAGTTATATTGTAAAAAAGGCAGAACAATGGAGGGGCTTCAATGGGGAGAGACGCAAGGTGAGTGTGAGGAACTTAAGACCGGTTGTCTTCATTGTAGTGGTAACAACCACACAGTCTGGTCCAGACTTTACCGTTATAATGTTTTCTTGAGAGAAGGTAATCTAGCTTTCAAGAGCCGCTTTGCCACACGATACATAACTATAAGAATGCACTACTCAACTCTCAGGTGCTTAATTGGATTAATGGTTTTAAAGAAGATGGACAAAATAGTAGTTGATTCTAATGCATCAGATTGCCTCAGCAAAAAGTTTCTGAGTCTTTGTGATGGTTTTCAGAAAATTGACTTTCAGATTGACTTTCCACTGAATTGTTTACTGAGCTTCCTAATATGCATTATGATTAACATAAATGGATATAACATTCTATTTTTTTAGTTACATTTATGAATGCCAAAAATTTGTCACATAGGTTTTTAGCTAGTCTAATTAGTAGTGGCTAATTATCCAAAAAGGAATTTATCTTGATTAATCCACGGACATCCAGCAATATTTCATTAAGAAATTACTCAATTAACAGAGACATGCATGAGGGTACACATGCACACGCACACACACTTTTCACTTAGGTGGCAACCACTCTTGTAATTCTGTTGATAAAGAAATGTGATTGGCAGTCATACATGTCTTTATAAGGGCATTCTGTTATATCTTCAAACCTTAGGCCTTTGCATGTCTTATAAGTTCTTTTATATCTTTTTAGTTCTATTGTAAGTATAAAGTAAATAAAATATAAATAAAATACTGCTACAGCCGTGTATCATTTGTAACACAGCTGCTACTGACTGGATGCAGTTGTTTTGTGTGTGACGCAAAAACATTGCTCACACTCCCTCAGAAACTTCTTATTGTTGGACTACAGCAGTCCTTGTCCCAGGACTGCACTCAAAACCTGCTCTCTCGTATTAGTGCTAATTTGCTGTTATTGAACTGATAAAATGCTAACACATTAAACACATTTGCCAGTATGATGAAATTTAGGGGTTATTGCATTTCACAATTTTTACATTATTCAGGCAGACAATTTTTCATTTAAATAAGATGAGCTAAGCCATTATTTTATAATTATCGTGGCAATTTCTTTATGCAGAAAGGGTCACTTTCCCAACTTAGCAAAGACATACCCTTATTAAACTAATTTGCCTACATGCAAATTTTTGTCATTTTTCCCTCATTAAGTATTTATCAACACAGTATAAAAAATATATGTTGAAGGAGAGGGGGCAGCCAGACAAAGCTGAAACTAATATTTTGCAACTCCAATGATTTTTTGCATCCTTAATTAGATATAGAACATGGTTGATATGATTAGGTCAGGATATAGTAGTTTTTCTTTAAAATTGATTTCAGAAACTGTATTCCAATGTTCCTTCACAATTAAATAATGAATCTAGCACTTTTTTTGGACCCAATTAATATGGAAGAAAGAGGCGTGATTTTAATAACAAGAGGCCTTCATTAGCAAAAAGTGTGTGCATAAAGCAGCTAGAAAACATTTACAGGTATAGCATGCTTTAAAATGTCTTTTAGTTACGTATGTAAGGGAATGAGAAACAGTGTCTAGTTTGACGCTGTGAGGAATGCCTTCGATGTTGATCACGCCAATCTTATTGGCCCACGGCAGTGCTTGATGCCCATCAGGTGCACCTGCGAGTATATCAGGACACCTATAGAGGGTGTTAGCAACTTCTGAAGGAGACATAAACAGGCACCTGTGAGGCATAGGTGTAAGGAAGACTCTGGGCCGTGTGGATCCATGTGCAGCTTTTTATTTACAGAATGGTCAAACAGGCAAACGGTCTAGTACCGGCAAACATAGCAATAAGGGTAAGGCAAAATCACAAACAGGGTAACAGGCAGAGGTCAGGGCAGGCAGAAAACAATCAAACTTTATCCAAATAAAAATCAAGAAGCAGGCAGCAAACAATCAAAAACAAGATACAATCCAAAACAAACCAGGTAATCAACAGGGGAAAACGCTCTGAAACGTTTGACTGGGCAAAACAAGACATTGCAATGAGTCCAAACATGACCGGGGTTTATATAGAGGAGCTGATTGGGAAAAGGTGTGGCAAACAGAAAAAAATCAGCCCTAGGTACGGGGAACATAGGAAATGTAGTCCAGATAGAAACTAATACTTAGGTGAGGGCTCTCTCTGGCGGTGATAGGGAGGCAGAGCGGCGACCTCCTCCGTAACTGGTTCACTCGGTAGGTCTCCTCACCATCAACCAAGATGGGAGGGGCCTGTTCCTGGAGACCAGTGCCAGTGGGCTTGATTACAATAGAAGTATAGGAATCTTACAATCTCTTGGTTGAGACGTTCCATTTTGGTGTTGGACTGTGGGTGGTAACCTGATGTGAGACTGACGTTTACTCCCAAGCTCTTGAAGAAGGATGACCACACCCGTGAGGTAAATTGAGGACACAATATCATCTGCTAAACTATAGAACCTAAACACAAAGTCACATAGAATCTCAGCTGTCTCTAATGCAGTAGACAGTTTTGGGAGGGGAACCAGACGACATGATTTGGCAGTTTCTTGGGTGTCTTTGAAACCTGGCATACTGAGCAATTCTAAATAAACTTGATAGTATCGCTAGAGAGGTTCGGCCACCAGTATCGTTTTTTAAAAAGCTGGATGGTAGCTGATATGACCTGATCTTGGGTTCTCATGTACCTGAGTGAGTAAACGCTTTCTTAGCCCTGGAGCGGACCCTGAAGCGGGCCTCGGAGCGGACCCTGGAGTGGACCCTGTAGCGAACCCTGGAGCCTTGAGAGCTGACGCCTTGAGAGCTGACGCCTTGGGAGCTGACGCCTTGGGAGCTGACGCCTTGGGAGCTGACGCCTTGGGAGCTGCTGCATTGAAAGCTTGACAGGCTGGCGCCTCCACCGGGACAGGAACTAGACATGCGGATTTCACCGCCGAGATGGACACTGGACTGGCAGATTCCACCGCCGGGACGGACACTGGAGAGGCGGAAAGAGCAGCTGGAGGGCATATAGGACACTGGAGTCCGAACGGACATCGAAAGGACAGGACAGACTCTGGAGAGACGGACGCCACCGCCGGACCGAGCTCTGGAGAGGTGGATGCCGCCGCCGGACCGGGCTCTGGAGAGGCGAGCGCCGCTGGACTTGGCTCAGGAAAAGTGAAGCAGGCCTTCAGGACAGCGAATTCCGCTACCATGGCTTCCCAGCTGGAAATAGGGTTGGAGAAGCCGCCTCTTGCCTCTTCCTCCTGGAGCTCCGAATTTGCTCTCCTCCAGGAGGATTGCTGGCACATGATGCAGGACCCTACGAGTCGCTTGCGTGCACGACGAGCTCCACGAGTTCCCCAAAGGCTCGATGGAGACCAGAGGGAACCCATCCCTCTCCAGACTGGGACCCCCGGAAGTATCTTGCTCGGAGGAAACCCCCAGGGACTGATTGCACCGAGTCGGAAGTCCAATCGATGTAACTCCCATCTGCAGAACCCTCCGCTCAGGACCCTGACAGACCTCTGGGGAGACGGGTGGAGACTCCCCGCGGGCACGCCCCAAACAAGGTGACTGTTGGAGAGCACCCACCCTCACCCAGAATGGAAGGTTGGCCAGCTCCTTTCTCTCCTGAAGAGGAGGAGGATGGTTGAGACCTGTCAGGAAGTAACAATTGAACAAGAACGACGGTATGGGTTCATCAAGCTCGTCAACCTCCAGGGCATACTCTAAGAGGGAGAGACCTGCTTGGGGAGGAACGGGCAACTCGTAGGTGCATTACCTGGCGACGGTCTGACGCCACCACACCGGGAGAAGAGTCATGACACTTAAAAGCCAAAGAAACAGACACAGACAAAAACAGCATGGGAAGAAAGTGTGGTGGCTGGTGTGTTCTGTCAGGTCTGCATGGGAAAGAACCCAGTTGCAGACAGTGATTAACTCAGAACCAAACTTTAGTAAAACACAACTAAACTAAAGGCCAACACAGGTAACTTTAAACAAGCACTAAAACTTCCCAAAGAGGGGCAAAAACGCGGAACTAAAAAATCTCCAAAAAAATACACAAGAAATTTAAGTAAAAATATGATTAATCAACCGTATATATATATGAGTATGATAAAGCAATGAAGCTTTTCTATGCTTTTCCTACATTATACTCATCCTATAGTATAGATAATTTATCCAGTCCACATTATTATTGATTGTTGACCACCAAAAAATAACTGACCCAAAACCTTTCATCTATATTTTAAATTTGGCCTAATTTTCATGTCTCCACAGATCCACTATAAGTCTGCTCTGGAGAAAATTTGGTTAACCAACTAGTTCTTTCTAAATCCATAATTGTTTCTGGTTACATCTGTGGTTTCTACACATGACTCTTCACTTCCAGCTCTCCTATTGATCTGATAAAGCATGTACAATTTCCTTTGTATGCTGCTACATTTGGTGGCATGTTTAAATTTGCTCTAGGTAACAGGTTAGATAACACTGTGCTACACTCTTTTCCTAAATTTTGTGAGAAAGCTTTAAGTACACACTTCAGCCCTTCTAAGTCATTTTCTGTATTCAGTCTAAATGGGGTCATAGCTAAATTATGTCTAGCTGATGCAATGCAATCTGATATTTTCATCTGTCTGGCTGTAAACATTACCCACTCAAACCATTCATTTACTTCAAAGATAATTAGTCCTAACACGATAGTTATGGACACCCTTATGAAGGCTACCATACCTTTTTTTACTACTCTTGGCAATACCTCCCACATTTCCTCTAATGTCCATCCTGTGTTATTTCTATTTCTATTTAAGCCGGCTAAAAAACGCACCTTTTTTTCTTCTCTCATTGTTGTTCTCATCCCCCACCATCTGATCTCCTGTTTTCTGACCAATTTACTAATTTTAAGATTTGTGTTTCAGGTTTAATTTCAGGTGCCCAACCTGCTTTACACCTAGATCCTACTAATATAAACCCTTATCCCAAGTGGTTAGTAGTTACTTCTGACAATATTACAGATAACATGGCTGGGTCCTGACTAACTATTCTCTCTACTGCTTCAGCCTTTTTTCCCCTCTTCTTGCTTTGTATGATGCCACTTCCTTTGGTGGACCTTTATGTACACTCACGATCCTACTAGGAACACTGTTTTTTTCTGGTTCCTCTCCAGGTGCAGTTCTCGGTCTGGATTCTGTCTGCGAAATAGCTTTATAGTTTCTCATTAATGCATTTACATACACATCCAATTCTTTTTTTTTCCAGATCTGTTATATCTTCAATTGTAGTTTCACATTGATCAGCTCTAAACAATTGTCTTACCGTTAACATTTCATCAGGGGACAAACGTATGGCCATTAAGGCAATCGGTAAAACTGTAAATCTGTCTGTGCACAGATTTTTGACAATGTAGCTTTTAAGGCACCGTTCATTCGTTCGACCATTCCCTGGGACTGTGGATGGTAAACTGATTCAAATTTAAGTTCAATGCCCAAGTAGGCCATGGCTTTTTTCAAAAGGTTGGTCTGAAAACCTGGTCCATTGTCACTCTGGACTATTCTACGTAACCCAAATCTTGGTGTTATTTCTGTGGCAACTACTTCTCCACTCTGTTGGCCTACGAGGAAAACCTGTACCCATCTTGAGTATCTGTCCACCCCTACCAACATATATCTTTTCCTTTGACTGGCTGTATAATTTCTACGAAATCCATTACTGGGTGTACCAATTTCCTTTCCATGCATATTTTACAATTGTTCAAAAATTTTCAAAAATTCAGCAATTTTTGCTTGCTTCCGATACCAGAACCAGAAATGTACTTTTCTGGGGATGGTATCTACCATCTCCCCCTTTGCACAATGGTGACTACCATGTGCATTTAACATTATTATTAGAACCATTTGTTAGCTGGATCAATATTGTTTAAGATCACATAAGGTTTTGGCACCACTGGACTGATTTCCTCAACCACCTCATTTACTGCCTGTAGCATTCATTCTATTACTGGTCTGATTCCTGTGACAGCTTCATAAGCCTTTCCCTGCTTATTCTGACGGCTACCCCTTTTGATGTAATTAGAATTCCCTCAGTTTTTTCCTCTGTGGTTTTCCCTAGCTCAAAATTTATTTTTACATTTTTTTACATTTTTTATCCTTCCCAGCCTGTGCCACCACAAAGTTTACCCTGTTAGTCTTAGTCTTTTTTTTTCTTCTAGGCTTGCCTGAGTCAGCTTTCTAGTGATTTCCTTAGACTGCTGATCTAGGTCCCTTTCTTGATGCTGGTGTCTGGAGGCATGACGTTTGACAGTCTCTACCAATTGGGTGTGGGGTATTGCGTTTAGCCCAGGGGTGTTAAAGAGTTTTTTTTTTGCACAGGCTTTGGTAGGGTCCCAAAGATGCTTTTTCTAAATAGTCTGGTTTCAAGGTCCCTTGGGTCGGGTCCCTCTGCACCCCCTGACTTTTCCAGGTGGCAATGTGTTTTGACACCCATGCAGAACAGTCATTGTTCTCCAGTGGGGGAGGGGATAGTTTAGCCCTGTCAAATTTCACAGGACAGTGATTTCTCAGAGCTGACCATAGGCAGACTGTGGCCATAAAAGTCAGAGACACCCACACACTGAGTCAACCCAGCTGTTTTTAAGACATCAGCCATTTCTTGCAGGCCCACTGTTTTAGCCAATAAGGCTTTCACATCTCCTATTGCTAATGCCTGCCCTTGTGTTTCTTTTTCTAAAGCTCCTATCCATGGCCCAGCACCATCCCTCAGCGATGGCAGCAAAGTGATAATTGTTTCTAAGTCTCTATGCTTCATAAACTACTCTCCTTCCTTCTACTCTCAGTGGGTATTGACCTGGATCTGACCTAAAGCATCTTCCTGACCTGGTTATTCCTCTGATAGGGGATAGAACATAAGGTTCTTTTTGATAGAAATCTGGTGATTCCTCCTCTTGCTCTTCATCTGTTGTCTCTATTATTGCTGTTTTGTATTTTGTAAACACCCTCATGCTGTCTGCCCCTTTTATTCGGTTCAGATCTACATCACCAAGCCCTCTTGAATACTTTTAACTTAATTTCTCTCCCACTTTCATTAACCTTTCATATTTTGTCTAAGCTTATTTCATAGTTTGAGCTACACTCTGGTTTGCGTCGCTTGGGGTTGATAAAAGCAGTATTTCTTGTTCCATCTGTTCAATCATCCTATCAAATTTTTCTTCTCTATTCTCTCCCTGTCTTCTGCTTTCAACACATGACTGTACTAATCCTTCCTCTCTATTCTCTTCTAACTCTTCTACTTGTGACTTCCCTGCCTGCTTTGTGGGGTCACTTCCTTTTCCTTTTCTGGGTATGTCAGCTCTACATTCCCTCCTATTTCTATCACCTCCTTCAACACAGGGTACATTCCCTCTCTATGGAGGGAGGATCTATGGTGGACTCCGCCCATTCAGCATGATGGTAACGCCTCTTTTTTCACATAGGAGTTGGGAGTGGGGCTGTAGGGGTCGCAGTTTGACTGAAAGAAGCATTAATCTCTGCTGTTTTTCTCTCCTGAGCCTCTTTTTCATGTTATCTACTGCTTTATATTTTACAAGCCATCTTTCAGTTTGTGTTATATTTTCTTTAGGCCATGTCCCGTCTAGGGGCTATTGATAAGATGGGGCAGTTGTGGCCTACTGGTAAGTGAGTTGGGCTAGTAATCAGAAGGTGCTGGTTCGATTCCAGCACTGGGGGGGTTGCAATTGAAGTGCCCTTAAGCAAGGCACCTTACCCCCCAATTGCTCCCTGGGTGCAGTATCGTGCTGCCCACTGCTCTGGGTGTGTGCGTGTTCATGACTTGCAGTGTGTGTTCACTCCTCACCAGTGATGGGTTAAATGCAGAGGTCACATTTCAGGTATGGGTTACCACATTCTGACGAATAGGTCACTTTCATTATCATCTTTATGTTTCTTATTTGGTCTGGTTGCATGATTGAGGTCAGCACACCAGGCAGTCGGCAAACCATGGCCTGGGACTTTTTAAGCACCACTGGAGGGGGGTGAGAGCTAAAGTGTCTTCTAAAATTTTAGTCTCGGTCATCTTTTTTCTTTAGTGCCCAAAAGTCTCTATTTCCTGTTACTCTAACGGGTATATGAGGATGGGTATGAAAAAACAATAAGTTTTCTATCTGAATTATTTTTATCTCAGCGTAGCATGTCCTTGTTACTTTCACAAATGCACTGCAGTTATATAAAACACTTTTTCATTCTTGCCTCTAATTGTGATTGAAGTTGCTTCCTTGTTCTCATTTGTAAGTCGCTTTGGATAAAAGCGTCAGCTAAATTACTAAATCTAAATCTAAATAGTTATGCTCTCGATCCACCCGGTAAAGTTTGTAAAGTTTGCATACTAAGCGTGGTCTGTTTGAAATTAATGAGTCCTGTTAGATAGGCAGAATCTACCTGTCCACTTATATTACATGTTATTAGACTTTCTCTGCCAACCTTCAAAATCCTGGTTTGAGCCAGACACAATTCTATGGATAATCTGGTAATTATATCTCTTTCTACCTTTTCTTTATATCTTATTTCTGAACATCCCTCATACAATAACTCCTTTGTGAGTTTAAATACTCACAACTCCACATTAAATTTGTCATGTCCAATCTCCATCCAAGATTATTCACAGTTGGGTGATTGGGTGTTAAACTGACACTTGTATAAAACCTGATACGCGATTTGCTTTCTGCACACTGGCAGGCACACTGGCTAGAGTAACCTTGATACCCTGATAACCCCCAATACTTGTCTAAAAGCAAACCTGCTTCCTTTCACAATGGGTGGGTAAAATTACCCTGGAAACAATCTCATTTGA
Organism: Botia almorhae; assembly: GCA_036877575.1. Classification (NCBI taxonomy): domain Eukaryota; kingdom Metazoa; phylum Chordata; class Actinopteri; order Cypriniformes; family Botiidae; genus Botia; species Botia almorhae. Next base: position 19,397 of record JAZGTJ010000742.1, on the reverse strand, counting down.
CCTGTTGTTTTGCAAACGTGCAGAAATGGTAGACTGATTGTAGTACTCTGACTAATAAGGTTATCCCTTCACAAATCCGCAATACCACAATACACAATACAATATCCACAATACAATAGTTGCGAGTTCACTGACTTTAAACAAATTTTCCTACAAAGGTTTGTGTCCGGCAAACTTGCAAAGGCACACTGGCTCAGGTACATTGACCCTCAAGGAAAAAAGATGAAACCTCTAACACACTGGTTATAGTACACTGACTAATAAGGTTCTCTTTCACAAACTCCTGTAATATCAACACACTGGTTGTAGCAAACTTATCTTAACTATGTAGTTTTTAGCACACTTACTTTGGGTTCACTGCGCAGATGGACCAGACTTTCCCTTCTGTAAGCCTTTTAGTCTCAAATTGTTATTTTATTAAAATACTATTTCTAGCTATCCTGCTCACAGTGCCACCTATGTTGTGGATTTGGAGAGAGAGAGAGATGTCCAGTCGAAGGAGCAGTTTAACCAAATACAATTTTATTGAAGAATTGTACTCAGACAGCATACAACATTTGATACATTCATGTGTGATCACACATGAATGATAAATGCAGACCTATTCTTCCATGTAGTCTCACTATATGCCCCCTAGGTCACGTACACCCCACTGGTGGTTCCTTATTTTGGGGTATAGTTCCCCCTTTATCTGTCTGCCAGTCTGATTCTAACCGTCCTTGCGGTTTGTCCAAAATAACATCTTATGCATGCTGACCAAATTAGAATCCCTCAGTGTTTTTTTTTCAGTTAAACTGAACTCTATCTGATCTTTACCCAACTCATGAACTTCTCTAAAACGTCCAGACTATACATACACCCACTCATCATGAGACTGCACATACTCAATTGTTAATACTTTATAATACAGAATCATCATAAAAATTAAATCTGCTTAGCAATTAACTCTGCAAAGCTTTCATTTCTTTTAAACTAAATGAGAAATAATTTTTTACTACAAGATGAGGAAGCAACACTCACCGGAGGTTGAGAGGAGACGGGACGAATGGGACAGTTCGTCTTTGGTGACCAGATTGACCACAGTAAAGACATAGACCTGACCGGAAACGATGTGTACATTCCTTACTGGACAGACAAGTATAGTTTATCTGCATAGACTCAGAGGAAACTGCACTTTCAGACCTAGGCATGAACTCAGAGTGGCACTGGCACCGGGAATGAATTAAATTATCTGTTTGTATAGAAAGCTCGATGTACTCACTCAGGTTCCTCCCTTCATCACGACACGCTAATTCAGATTGTAAAACAGAGATAAGTCCTTTGTGGTACAGGAGCTTCAAAGTATCCTCCACCCAATTGGTTTGGGTAGTGAGAGTACGAAAGGAGGCCGCTGCCGTTTATCTCTCTTGTGTGAGACATAGTAGTAGTTTACCTGGGGTTTTACCTTTCAACAGATGAAAAAACTTTGAACTGGTGAAGAAATGAGTAGAATGTAGGAAACATAGATCCATCTGCTCTACACACAGCAGTTGCCCAATCCAAGGCTTTGCCTGTCAGCAAAGAACAGACAAACGCTATACGGCTGCTCTCCATAGGGTACAGAGCGCGCTGTTGGGACACAAAAAGTGAGCATTGTATCAAAAATTCCTTGCATCTTGATGGGTCTTCGTTAAACTTCTCTGTGACGCTTGTGCCATAAGCTCAGTGGAAAGCTGTCGGATGGCTGCTGGTACTCGGATGAGGGCTCCCTCTGGTGGCGAGGCACAATTATCATAGGCATAACACAATAACAGGGTGTTTCTGTAGCCCAGTTGGTAGAGCATTGTGTTTGCAGTGCAAAGGTTGTGGGTTACTGATAAAAGGTATAATCTAAATAAAAGTGTCTGGCAAATGTATAAATGTAAACTCCCTGCTTGCACACATATGGGGAGGTGTGCCCCATGAGACACAAACACCAGTCTCCTGCACTAGTGATGGCACATCAACAGCATGCACCACTAAGCCAGCTGCATAAAGGCTTGTCAATAATGGTTCATCAATGCTGTCTTTGAGAGAATTGGCTTAATGCAAACAATAGCCTTGCCATTCTGTCATCTGTGAAGGAATAAGGGACCCAATGCCAGACATACTCAATGCCGATGATTGACATTTGAGGGGAGCTGGTAGATAGCGGCTTCAGCCACTTGAGTATTGTCTTTATACCATGCTCTAGGAAGAGACCTTCTATAGTGATCGCTAATGGCTACTCCCCCCCCCCCATTGTTTAAACACATAGCAAAAAATATTTACCCTATATACACAAGGGGGTGTTTGACATGGGATTCAAACATGGGTTTCCCAGACTAGTGTCAACATACAGCTTAAGTCACACATCTTAAGACAGCTGCATAAAGGGTAGGGTAGGCCAAGCTCTAGGGTGAGCAGAGTACTACTGTACCCATGTGCTGCTGTAGGGAGGACAAAGGACCCACCATAGCAATAAGGATGCTACTTCGCACACGTCCCTGAGGAGTTCTCAACCACTCTGAACTAATGTCCTCTTTTCCCTTCCTTTAGGGTTTAAGGGGAATGGAGGACCCTCAATAGTGAGGGTGCTTATCTATTCATACCCCAGAGGAGCAGCATTTCAAGTGGGGGTAGTAAGAACTGGCTACCATCACTTGAAACCACTATTCACTCTAAAGTATTTACAGTAAAGTAAGTGTGCAAAACTACTGCTTTATTATGCAAATAATAAAATAATACCTATCTCCTTAGATGCATCTGTCCAAGACATATAGGTGTGCAACAACATTTTAGTATCCTTATTTACAATGGAAATATGTGACACCTGATCTGTTTAAAAGGACAAAAATAAAAAAATAGAAATTTTGTTTAAATTTAGAAATTTAGAAATAGAATATTGTTGCCATCTTTAATAAGGGTTAACTGCCAAGTGAACAAAGAAATAGCTAGGATGTATGTACCAATGTATTTGGTTTGTAATGGGGGGATCCTTTCAAGTGGCACTACTGCACAGACCCAAGGTATACATTAGCATATACATGACTTTAAGATATTCTGAAGACGATTTCTTTACACCTGCTATTGATGTTTTTACTTAGGCTGCATTTACACTGGCACAAAAAAAAATGATTTTTTACTCACATCTGACACAGATTGGGTGTAAACACAAAAAAAACATTCATTTTTTTGTCCCCGATTTGAGACACTTTTAAATTTTGGTTTTAAATCAGATAGACATCCGATATCCAGACATCCAACCTGCGTCTAAAAACACATATCCGATTCACCTTGAACCTGGCTGCAATGCCAGTGCAAAATAAAAAGCATTAAAGCCAAATGTAAGGAGGCTATTGTTACGGAGGAGAATCCCGCTCCGCCTCCTCCGCACCACCAGAGGGAACCATCTCTCGAGTACTAATATCTGATTCGAACTCCAACTCCCATAATGCATCGCTCCTGGGACTAATTACTTTCGCATTGTCACAATTTAGTGTCCTATTTAAACCCTCTATGGACATTGTTCTATGCGAAGTCTTGATTTGTCCTGGCTATCACTACTGAGCGATCTAATCTGGTTTGTTCTGTTTTTTTAACCTGGACTGTTTATCATTTATTCCTGTTTGATGCCCACCCTGATCTTTGTATTTTGTCTCTCGTTTTCGAATGTTATTTTGCCTGCCCTGACTATTGCCTGTTTTACCGTTTCTGCCTGGATTTGCCTGAATGTTATTCTGTTTACCTGTGTATGACCTTTTGCCTGTTTGACCACGCTTATTAAACTAAGCTGAAGATTGATCCAACTGCTTCTGACTCTTCGTTACAGCTATAAGGAATTATGGAATTGTTGTGTCGCCGATGTGGAAACCATTAAAGCCATCTTTATGATGGCAGCATTAAAAACACTTTGCTTTTTTGCCTAATTAACTGCTGTTGGGTGTTGCCTCACCCAAAGAGCTTCCAGTCATTCACTGACATGAGTGCCATAATTGACCCATGATTTTGTGGGTGGACTTTTGCTAATTCATCTGTTCAAAAGTTTGCAAATGTACACCCAACAACAATCAATTAGACATAAAAAAAGTGTTTTTTTAATGCTGCCATCATAAAGATGCTTTAATGCTTTCCACATCTGTGACACAACAACTGTGGACATAACCTAGAAGGCTAGAGTGGTGGAACTAAGTCCACAAATTTGAAAAGAGGCATGGGTACAAATTGTCAGTCTAAACAAGACAATCTTTGGCTTATTAGGCAAGCAGTTACAGACACGTCTGTGTCATAAGGATACCCCATTAAGGAAAGCAACTTTCATCCATTGCCAGACATACATTTCGGGATGCAGTGTGCTCATGCTTGCTACAGGTGCGAAATTATGTTGTTCAACTCAATCAATTGTGGAACAGTGACATCATACCCAGAGCGAATCAGATATGTGTGTTTAGATGCAGATCGGATGTCTGATTATTGTACATGTATCCGATTAAAATGATTAAAGTGGCTCAAAATGAATACGGAAATATCTATTTTCGTGAAGATTTTTGTGCTTACACATTTGCAACAATTTTTGATCAGTGTAAACACAGCCTTAGTTATGACGCGTCAGCAGCCTCATTCTTTCATTGGCAGGGGTGACGTTGCAGCATGACTTATTGATTAGACGGATCAATTAAAAAAAAAAGAAATATATATATATACATATATATATACACACAGTGCTGCTTGAGTTTGTGAAGTTTGTGAACCCCTTGAGCTGTTCAGAGTTTTCTATTGTTTTACCATGATTTTCTTATTTTACCATCACCTGCTTTTTATAAATTAAATGTCAGATGTATGTTGATCAATTGCATATGTTCGTTTAGGGGGACTTTTTTGAGTAGCCAAAAAACTACATGAAAGATTGAATTATTGCATGTGCAAAAGTAAGTGAAGCCCCAGCTGCATTGGTAAATTCCAGTTGGTAACTGATTCAGGTGAAACACATTTGGGTGCTTAATTAATCAGTTAAGCAGACCAATACAATTACACATCCTTAGAAAAGTGGTTGGGTAACACTGATTAAACAAGAGAGGAAACCAACCAAACCACTGTAGTGCCAAGGCGTCAAAGAATGCCAAGAGGAAAGGAGATATCCGATGACATCAGGAAGATAGTAGTGACAGCCCATCAGTCTGGGGAAGGCTATAAGTGCCTAGAAGTGGATACCCATCAAAACTATCATCAAGAAGCACCAGAAAATTAATAAATGAGGTAAAGGACAACCCACACATCACCTCTAGAGAGTTGCAGACCTCTTCCCAGAGAGCGTTTGGACAAACCAGAGGCCTTTTGGAAGTCTAAAAGTCCAAAATAGATTTATTTGGTCATAATCAATGCCATCATGTTTGTAGAAAAGTTAACACTGAATTCCAGGAAAAGAACCCCCTTCCAACAGTGAAGCATGGTGGTGGAAATGTGAAGGTCTGGTGCTGCTTTTCTGCCTCTGGGCCAGGGTGACTCCATATTATTCAGGGAAACTTAAATTCTCAGACCTATTCAACAAATTTGAAGAGAATCTCCTGCCATCAGTCAGAGAGCTGAAGCTGGGCTGAACATTGGTGGTGCAACAAGACAACCACCGTAAGCATTCAAGCAAATCCACCAACGAATGGCTTAAAAGAAAGGTTCACACTGTTGATTGGCCTTGTCATAGTCCGGATCTCAATCCAATTTAAATGTTGTGGCTAGACCTCAAGTGAGCGGTACATACGATCAATAAATTATGACAGTATATCCTTTTTTTGTTTGTGTCCATTATTTGGAAGTCTGCTTCACAAATTGGGTTTTGGATGTACATTTGATTAGGTAATTTTATTTTATTTGTACCCAAAACCCGGTCTGGAGGGTTCACAAACTTTCAAGCAGCACTGTATATAGATATACACACACCACTTTAATGGTCATAAATGTTATAGAGCATTTCAAACAACCATTCTGAAAAGTGAAAAAAAGACTAGAAATTGTGCATGATCACAAACAATATAATGATACTGGATTGATGGAGCTTGCTAAAAATGTGACTGTATGAAAACAAGACCGGGAATGTGGCCCACACTTGACATTGAAATGTTATTTACAAAATTTGTCCCACATTTTGTCCGACCAACATCTGCTTGCATGTGCAGTTTATGCCTTGAATGACAGCTGTGCCACCTTTATGTCAATTCTGTGCTACGTCTTTGCTGTATGTGGGTTAATAGTGAAATAAATAATTACATAATTAGTAAATGTATAGGGTTACAAAATTTTGGAAATATCCAAAGGTACACCTTCTGTAATGAGGGTCAGAAGATCTGAGTGGCTCCTGACACTCACAGAGGAGGAAAATAGCACCGGGTATACCGCGAGGTTGAGGGGCCGGTTACTCTGGATGAATCTTATGTAAATATTCTGGTACTGTAGGGTCCAGAATGTATCTTGCATTGACCCAGGATTGTTCCCAGTCAACCAGACTGGAGTGCACCGCCCTGGCGCCTGGTGTCGAGCAGTTCCCAATCTCGGTATGCCTCCTCGCCGTCGGCATGGCTGGGGGGGAGTTTGGTTTCCAGGCCCTTTCTCCGACTTTACGACTGGACCACCAGCGGGTTTCAGGAGCAACATATGAAAGGTGGGAGAAATACGATAATTAGCAGGCAGGTCTAATCTGAATGAAACTGGTGTTATTTGCCTTAGGATTTTAAGCGAACCAACATACCTGGGACTGAACTTTCTGCAGGGGAGTCTTAATCAGAGGTCCTGGGTTGGAAGTCATACCCATTGGCCTAAAGAATAGGCAGCACCGGCCCGACGATGCTGATTAGCCTGGTGAGCCTGGCATTGAATGGCATTGAGCAGGTGTGTGAGCGCGGTCCTATACTTGTTCGCTATGTTGTAGCCTGTCTGTAACCAATGGGACGTCTGTAGGTTCACCTGACCATGGGAAAAGGGGCGGTTGAAATCCTAGTATGCATTTAAAAGGGGTTGATCCAGTGTATTACTTACCAAGAGAGTTCTGGGCGTACTCAGCCCACATCAGAAACCTGCTCAAATCTGAAATAGGATCTGGCAGTAGGATCGTAGAAAATGAATGATTTCCTGGTTTAGGCATTTGGTTTGACCATTGTATGTGTATGATAACCTGACGTGAGATTAACATTTACTCAGAGGTGCCGGAAAAAATATGACCAGACTCTTGAGGTGAACTGTGGCCCCCAGTCAGAAACTATCTTCCATGTAACCCATAAAAATGAAAAACATGATTGCGAAATAGCTTGGCTGTCTCAAAAGAGGTGGGGAGTTTGGGCAGTGGAATTAGATGGCAGGCTTTAGAAAAACGGTCAATTATGGTAAAAATGGTGGTGTTGCCCTGAGAGTTGGGTAAGTCAGTAATAAAATCTATGCAATGTAAGACCATGGTCGCTGGGGTGTGGGTAGTGGTTATAATAGGCCTGCTGGGAGTGATCTGGGTGTCTTGGAAGTTTGACAAGTAGTGCAATTCTTAATAAAGTGGATGGTGTCGGAAGACAGAGAAGACCACCAAAAACGTTTTTTAACTATCTGGACGATTGCCGTGATACTAGAGTGACTGGAACTGTGGTTTTCATAAATCTGGGTTAAAAGGTGTTTACGCAAGGATTCTGGGACAAAACATAAATTATCAGGGCATTCTGTGGGTGGTGGGTTTTGGTCGTTCAGGCTATTGATCTCTGTGATAATATCTCACTGTACCGGGGCCACAAGCAACTTTTCAGGGAGTATACTCTCTTGAGGGGTATTTACTTGGGTCTCTTCGGTCTGTCGTGACAGGGAGTCGGTCTTGGCATTCTTGGATCCTGGGCGATAGGTGACTGTAAAATTGAAGCAAATAAAAAAAGAGTGCCCATCTTGCCTGACGTGGGTTCAACCGTTTAGCTCACCGTAGATATTCCAGGTTCTTGTGATCTGTTAGTATGGTAAACGAATGAGTAGCTCCTTCCAGCAAGTGTCATCACTCCTCCAAGGCCAGTTTCATTGCACGCAGTTCCCGGTTACCCACTTTATAGAGTTTTTTGGAAAAAAAAGCATTTTAGGGGGTGAACCATGGCGTTGAGAGAGGACAGCCCCTACCCCGGTATTTGAGCTGTCCACCTCCACCACGTATGGGTGATCACGGTTCTTGAGAATCAGATCTTGAGCTCATGGAAGTCACGATCGGCCCCTGGAGACCACTTCAGTTTGTTTGAGTTTTGTTTGGTTAATGAGGTGAGAGGAACTGCCAAATAACTATAACCTCGGATGAAGCAGCGATAGAAATTAGCAAACCCTAGAAATCACTGCAATTTTTTTACTGTCTTTTTTACTGGGGCCATTCTGACACTGCATTTACCTTTTTATCATCCATAGCGACCCTTCAAGTCTAATGAAGTATCCTAGGAAAGACATACTGGTTCTGTGGAATTCACACTTCTTCTCTTTAACATAAAGTTGGTATTGGATTAAACGCTTCAGGACAGATCTCACATGTTGTACGTGTTCCTTCAAAGAATTAGAATAGATTAGGATATCATCAATGTATATGATTACCCATTTGTCCAACATATCTCTAAAAATATCATTCATAAACGACTGAAACACTGAGGGACTATTGGCCAGACTGAAATTAGATGGACAAATAAACACCTTTGTAAGTTCCTCCTGTATGTATGCTTTCATAGCTTCAGATTCGAGTTAAGATAGTGGAAAATCCTGCCATGATAAAGCTCTAATAGAGAGACACAGCTCAGACACATCACTCAGATTGAGACTAAAGCTAAGGCTTGTCAAAACCAAAGACAAAGATTTTAAAAAGGCTGCCACAGTCATCGCTGGTCCAATATTTAGGGACTGTAAAGCCTAGGAGTTTATGCAACTCTACAAGAGGGAAATAAAGGCGAGAGTGAAAGGGAAATAAGGAGAGAGTGATGCGGGGCTATTTCCTCACTCCCGTGCTCAGCCAGCCTGTTCTTGACATTTTGCCCTTTTTCCCATCATCTTGCCATTACAGCGTTCTTTCTCATAAAAAAAGGACAGCACGGGTGGTGATGATCTGCTTCTGGCCCCACCTCCAGTCCTCAGACATAAGCGGGCCAGACATTAGCTTCCCCTGCTCATTTAATTCATAACCAGTTTTGTACCTCCCTCATTAGGCTAAAAATTTACTCATTAAGTTCTCCATAGTTTCTAATTAGTTTAATCCGTGTCCTATAAATGATAAAATTAAATATGTTTTTACTTAAATTTTTTATGCAACTTGTCAGCTACCTTTTTGACAATTTAATTACAGATGCTTTAATTCAAAGTGATTTAGAGTGCATTATACAAATTTTACACATCAGTCCATGTGTTCCTTGGGAGTTGAACCCACAACCTTTGCGCTGCTCAATGCTCTATCAACTGAACTATAGAAACAATATCATTAATGTAAATGCCTTCCAAACATTACAGCTATATAAAAGGATGCTCCACAATAAATAATAATTCTGCAGGTGGCCTGGTTTTACTGTCATTATTAATTTTGTATTTTTCACAGGTCAATCATAAAAAATATTTTTTTTTACTTTTTATTATGACTTATGTTCTTCCAGGCCATGTGATCAACATAATTGCTCATAAAGTTATAAAAATATTAAATTGTCCTGTAAGCATTATAAGCTAAGCTAAGATTAGTTTAAAACTGTATATTATTATTTATAACTTCTGAGTTTTATTAACTTACATGTGCAATGTTAACGGCCATCCATTGAAATTATTTGTGATTACAACCACACAGATGTTCTGTCTGACTGCAGTCCTATAGTGTCTAGTAAAGGGGCCTTAAGTCAAAGCTTGTGGATAATGAATTCATTAATTATGTACAGGCCCTGCTGCAGATGGACCTCATTAATTGTGTGCCGTCACCTTCTTGATTACTGTACCTGGAAGGGAGGTGCTAATGTCTGTCGTGCTTAAGCAGGTAATGCAAACTGTTTTGTCACCGGGCGTGTGACAGTGACAGAGGAGTCCAGCATCACTGTAATCTTCACCCTAATTCTCCAGAACGTTCCACTAATGGCTGCTGATAGCCCTGGAGATGTTTTCGCTACAGAATCACATCGAGATTACATTGAGCACTCTGTCATGCTATTTGTCTCCAATGTCTTTACACAGGCTGAATTTAGGGAACACCCAAGGTGCTTCACAAAACAACTGAGGGGGTTCAAACCTGTAGCAAAAGTGCACGCATTGAATAAATGATAAATAGACAGCACCCCCCACCACTCAACATTCTGTCTGTAATTAAAACATACATTTTTTAATTTATTAATTCTGAGATGCATGATACCTTTTCTTATGCAGTTGCTCTGGTCTCATTCTGACAGCACGTTCATCAAAGTGAACATAAAGATGCATTTGTTTAAATGTCACCTGTGTTTGATAGAAAAACTGGCTGCTTTAATTCAACAGTGCATTCAACACATACAATTGTTCAGTATGTGGGTGACTCCCACAAGACATGTCAAAAACATGTTACTGTCATGCAGCAAACAAAATGATATTTTGCATAACATGTCTATACATATATTAGGGTAATGGAAATTTTAGGAAAAAATGCCTAAATGAAAATCATTAAGTTCACTCAGTACAGTTTTCAGTAACTTTTCCCAAAATTCCCAGCATCAGTTTGCACCTACAAAATCTTACCTGCTGACTAGTACCCCATTACAGCAAATTCCTGAGATGCTCTCAGGCAACAATAGGGCTGAAGAAGCTACAGAAAAACACCCAAAACAGGAACATAAACACTGTAATGAAGGTAGAAACTGCATTGAGTCTAAGCTGATATGGGAAAGGTCACACGAAGGCACTTGCAGATGACACCCACTTGCAGATGACGCCCACCCTCCCCCCTCATGCCTTCTGTCTTTAATATCAGTTCTGAAGTGTTTGGGGCGAGTGTTCTTGTGATGCCTTTAGCCAGCTGTCTATAGCTCCCTAGTAGTTTACTGCTCAGGTGATAGGTTCAAAAACTTATTCAGAAGTGATTGTCTATGAGCAGAGATAATGGGATGCAGGTCTTCTTCTTTAGTGCTATAGAGATGAATAAGACTGCTAATGAACAGATCTTTCCAGGTATAATAAACCTTACAGTCAAAGAACCAAATCCAGTGATAGATGAGCAATCAGTAAAAAAAACCATTACCTTAAGAAGTAAAGGAATATTACTGCAGTCACACACTATAAAAATAGCAGCACCATGGTAGTTTTTATAAAGTGCTTGTTTTCCACATACCGGGCCAGACGTTGGTTCTATCAGACATTTCTTTTCATTTTATCTGAACATATTGCACATGGTCAGCTGGCAAAACAATAACAGCTGGGAACTTAAAAAAATTGAATCCACATGTTTTAAACTCACAGATCTCTCTTTAACATCCGTTCACTCCTAAAACAGAGGAAACAAATTGGATGGTCAGCAAGCCAGTGAACATTATTTAAAAATGTACTGCAACAGAAGTTTATCAGAATAAATCAGGTTTTTAATATCTTTTTCCTCAGTCACCAAACAAAATGAAATGAAATTATTTTTAGGCAAAAACAGCCTTAATTGTATCTACTAACAGAGATTTTTTTTTAATAAATTAAAAAAGTTAATTACTTTTTACTACATTTAATGCAGTTCCCTTTCGAGGGTACTCAATGCTGTGTCAGCCTGACACTAAGGGGAAAGCGCTTTAGGCGCACCCGAGTCTGAACACGTGTAAAACCAGGCCTATTTATAGGCAAGTTCAAGGTCATATGACGTAGCATTGCGTGCCACAAGGATGAGCATTGGATGAGCACACGCCAGCTTTAGAAGCCCACTCGGCAGTTTCTTCTGAGCTGGAGGATAAGCTCATGCTGGCAGTATCAGATGACAGACCAGCTTACTCTTTCTGCCGTTTTAAGGAGCTAGTTGAGGTTGTTTCTTATGCTGTTGAGAAACTAAGCCTTGATTGGGCAGATGAGAGACAGCACAGTAAAACATTGGATTCTATCATCCAGCAGAGAACAGCCTCCCCGTCGCAACATCCCATTCTTCCCAGATCTTCACACTGAGGTGACAAAGTCGTGGAAGAATCCATTTTTAGCTTGTGTATTTACTCCCAATACAAGCAATTATTCCTCTATTGTGGGTTTACATGAGCATGGGTAGCCACAGACCCTGCCCTTCGTGCCACAAAGCAGATGGCTCGTTCTATTTGCCGTTTTATGGCTGCCCTAGTGGCTATGGAGGTTGAGCATCTGTGGCTCAACCTGTCGGGCATTCGTGACAGGGATAAAGCCTTCAGGGCTTAGGGCTGAGGCTCAACCCCAAAAAGAGTATGCTTTCTCCAGTTTAGAGAACTACTTTTCTGGAGGTAATTTGGGATTCCACTACGATGCAGGCACAATTGTCTCCTGTATGTGTGGAGTCTATCCTTTTTGCTGTGAGCAGTGTTCGGCTAGACCTGCATTTGACAGTCCTTCAAATTCGGAGGCTGTAAGGTCTCATGGCTGCAGCAGCCACTGTAATTCCGTTGAGTTTGCTGCACATGAGACTGTTTAAGTTCTAGCTAAAAATAAACATGTTACATCCAAAACCCCACCCACTAAGGGTGGACTTTGTATAGGGTTACGTGACGAGGGCTTTATACCCTTTCTATGTGTCTCAGACCCAGTGTATTACCCAGGGTCCCACTCTAGGAGCGTTATGCCATTGCAGAATTCTTATGGATGCCTCCCTTACAGGCTGGGGTGCGGTTTTTGATGGCTTCCCAGTTCGTGGTCAGTGGGAGGACCCTCATCTCTCCTGGCACATAAACTTTCTGGTGCTGAAACACTTCCTCCCGCACCTCAAAGGCCAACACATACTAGTCTGTACAGACAACACTACAGTGGTCTCATACCTGAATCACCAAAGAGGACCGCGTTCGCGCCCCCTGTTCAGTCCTTTTTTAGAGATCCTTTTTTTTCCCTTTTTTACATACATCAGAGCGATGTATATCCCAGGGCATGCAAATGATTTTATAGTTTGTAGGTTGACAAGTCTAAATCTGTTCCTATGCTCTATACTTCCCCATAGCATCAAGCTGACGCAGTGTCTAGTTCCCTCGAAAGGAAATGTCTCGAGTTACTCTGTATGTATGAACGAGACACTGCATCTCTGTTTCTGCATCACCACATCTCAGTCTCGCCTGCACAACCTTTCTTCAGAGTTAAGCTGATAACATTTTTTGCAGGAGCTTTTTAAAGGCCTTGTGGTGCGCAATGCTATGTCACATGACCTTGAACTTGTCTATATACTGGCCTGGTTTTACACTTTAGACACACCTGAAGCGCTTTCCCCATAGCATCAAGCTGACGCAGCGTCTCGTTCCCCATCTCAGGAAACAGGGTTACATATGTAACCCTAAAAATAAAAATGTGACAATAGAAAAAACAATCTATATAAAATTAATAAATAGTTATACTGAAATAATGCTATACTGAAATACTTTGTATCAGATCTAAGATCAGCCTTTAACCATAATATTCACTTTTCCAAATGGCCTCAATATGGCATGCATATTGAAAAAATGCTAATGAAGTTTCTAACAAAACACTGTAAAGTAAATTAAATACTTTATAACAAAATAAATTAATAAAAATTAGACATTTGTGAGGAAAATTTCAATTTGTTTTCAACAGCACAATTTCTTATTTGTTGAGCAACAGATTAGGAGTCATTAAACACCACAACTGTTGAACTGTGTCATGAAGCATGTTAGAAAGACACAGGCAAGCGTAGCCGTGCCTCTAGTGACCATTCTAAGACATTGCAACCTTTAAGTGAGTAGGATGCCTCCTAATCAACCGAGGGGTGGAGCAGCCCTTACCCAAGGTCGCAGCCGCCTCAACTTCCCAGACGAGATACCCACTGAGGACCCGTTAGCAAATACTGGGAAGTGTTTAACCCCCACCCAGGAAAAGAACAGAGAAGAGAATGAGAACACATCCTACCGAAGGGAGGTACTGTCTTGCACAATATATTCAGCAGCTGTTCATAGAAATGATAATAATGCTTTTTTTTCTGTGGAGAAAGTCACCTGTTCTGGCTCTAAAGAAAAAAAGCTAAACAAAAGCTTTTGGGCAAGCTAATTCCATTTGCCAATTTTGATGGGTCTTCATATTCAGATCAGAGATTATAGGTTCTCAAGCACAGACTCCACTGTCAAATCATTGACACAATGTGGAGTTAGTGACAGAAAGGAACGTGTTAATGAGGTCAGTTCCTAGTTTTCTCAGCCAACAGCCTAGAAAAAGTTTTACTTCCAGGAATCCATGGTTTAGGCAAGTGGTTGTTTCCTTTCCACAGTTGTTTATGGATTAAATGGGCTTTTTAAGCATTTAAATAAAAGCAGATTAGTAACAGTGAATTATGCAGAGGCATGGGGCAGATTATCCTGAGCTCAGATGCTATCTTCATCTCTTTATCTGTCTTTGGAGTTAAATATTCATGCCTGTGTAGTTGATTATTATCTCTTTCTGACTTCCATTGAAGCACACTTTACTATAGATTGGCATTACATTAGCATGGGTTCACTGAGGTAAATGTGCAAGAGCACTTTCAGAGGAGGTCAATGCTCCATATCTCCTTTGCTAACAATCGTGGCACAACACAGCAGTTTGATTTGATGTAGGTGCTCTTTCCATATACAAGTTATAATGCAGGATCTCAAAAAGTTTTTTTTTTGTTTTTAACAAATGATAAATGAAAAATGGTGCCTAACCTTCAACAACATCGATTAAATATTACCAAATTTAATATAACTAAATATTATGTGCCGTTTTATTTTCTGTTCATTTTATGCAATTTTGCAATACTGTCACCAGTGTTAACATACCTACATTTAAAACTGAATTGTGGGGAAAAGCATTTAACATCAAAATTATTTTGAAAAAAGTTAAAACAATGTAAAGTATTTAATATTCTTAGAACGCGGCATCATATATATTGACTTTCTTCAGTTGGTGATTGATGCCTAGATTTGTCAGGACTCCGGTTTGATCAATCGGGTTCTGTTGTTTTCTGTCGGAGCTTGCGGTGTTTTGACAGCTCGCTGCATGCTCCGGTGTCTGCGTCACCCCTCCCTCTTGTTATCACTTACAGCTGTGTCTTGTTAGTGTCATCACCTTCACCTGTGCTCACGCTGATTTGTTTCCCTTTATAGCTCTCCCCGTTGTGTGCAGTCTTCGTCAGATCGTCGTGCTTGTAGCCATTTCCTGACCGGCTCTTTGTCTGCCTGATCGCAATATTATATCGCCTCTTGTTTAGTTTTAGTTTAGTTTAGTTTAGCTTTCTGTTTTTTTTTGACATTCTGCTTTTGGTTTGTTTATTTTCGTTTTTATTTTATTTTTCTAGTATTAGTCAACAGCGTCAGCGTTCCTGTTTATTCTTTTGTTTAATGCCTGAGCTGGCGTTTAGTTTATTTAGATCTGTGTTGTCCTGTCTCGTGCCATAGCTCCAGCTGCTTGTGTTGTCTTGTGCTTTGTGTTTTCCCCATTTCCCCAGATCACTCACCTGTTGTCCTCCGTCCTGGAGTTCGCTGCTGCTGGGTCTGCCTGCTCTCCCGTCTCCCTCCGGCCAGGTGGTCTCCGCTTCGTGGCCGAACCATCTGCTCGCCGGCACCGCCTCGCCTCCTGTGCCGGCTTCCCGCTTCCCATCTCTCCCTCGTCGAAAGCTCCACTACTCACCTTTAACAGTCAAGAGAGATTCCTGTTTTTTCCTGTCTCCACAGTACTTACCATCGCTGTGCTAAGTTTCTTCACTGGTGCAACTGGAAGCTGCGAGGTTACAGATTTCGACATCTTGCAACACTCCTCTGCTGTGCTGAGAGTCTTCGCTGGTGCGGTTGGGCTAACGACGGACTAGATCCATCTGTGTGTTTTTCTCCTGCTCAATTTATTGTACAATAAATCATTGTTAACTCGCATTTGGATTCTCCTGTGTTTCCTGATCTTAACAGTACGATCTGACCAGAAATGGATCCAGCGAGTATGGACTCTATTCGTACCGCTCTGAGCCAGCACGGGGCACTATTGGGTCAGCATGCCGCTCAACTTTCTTCATTTTCTGCGGAGATGAAGCACATCGCAGAGGGTATGACCAGCCTTCGGTTGACCATGGAGGAACTCAAGCGGGGAGCCGGGTTGGATCGACCGGTCGCTCCTACCACTAACCCGTCGGCAGGGTTCGGGAATTGGGTCCGGACTAACAACCCGCCTCTTTATGACGGGGATCCGAACTCCTGCCGGGCCTTCCTATCACAGTGTGATGTGGTGTTCAAACTCCAGGCAGGTCTGTTTCCGGACGATCAATCCAAGATTGCGTACATCATCACCCTTCTCACTGGGAAGGCAAGGGAGTGGGGAACAGTGGTCTGGCAGGCGGGAGCGCCCTGCTGTGAAGACCTGGTAGAGTTTCAGCGGGCGATGACCGAGCTGTTTGATTGGCGGTCTGGGGAGACGAGGCGGCCTCCCGGCTGGTTCGGTTGTCGCAGGGTGCCCGTTCAGTAACGGATTATCTTGTGGAGTTTAAGACCCTGGCGACATCCTGCGGCTGGAACGACCAGTCCCTGTGGAGGAGACCATCCAGGACCTCCTCGCTGTCCAAGAGCCGTCGCGATCCTTGAGGGACGCCATCCAACAGGCCTTTCGAGCTGAGACACGCCTTCATCGCAGATCACAAATTCGCGCGGCACGTCTCTTGGGCACACCAGAGAGGGACCCTGCCTGGTCCCTGCCTGGTCTCCTACAGTAGAGGGAACCATTGATACCACTGAACCTATGCAGCTCGGATGCATGAAGCTATCTACCCAAGAACGTCGTCGGAGAGCTGTGTTGGGACTATGTCTCCACTGTGGGGGAGCCGGACATTTTGCCAAGACCTGCCCAGTAAAAGGCAGGGTCCACCGGGGATGCGGAGAGTACTGGTGGGCCTGGCGGTGTCGGACTCCATCTTCGTCTCTATGTTTGTTTAAATGTTCTGTTTTGTTTCAAGGAGAAACTACCCCTGCTAAGGCTTTGGTGGCTTTGGTGGCAATTTCATGGATTGCAGCTTCGCCACCCGTCTGAGTATACCGTTCATTCCCCTCTTCAAACCTGTTCCAGTACATTCACTAGCCAACAGGCCTATGGTCACCATCACCCACTCTACACCGTCCCGGGCAATCATTGTGAGGATATTGTTTTCCTTATTACGCCTTCTCCTGAGGCACCTATTGTCTTAGGTAGTCCTTGGCTAGCCCAGCATAATCCTCACATTGATTGGTCGAGGCGGTCCATTTTAGCCTGGAGCCTGTCCTGTCTCATGTCATGTCTCGGTGCTGCCTCTTCCTCTGTCTCTGTCTCTGTTTCTTCTCGTTTACAGGTTGAGGCAGCGGATCTCTCAGGGGTCCCGATGGAGTACCATGATCTGGGGGTGGTCTTCAGCAAGTCCCGGGCTACGTCTCTACCAGCTCATCGCCACTGCGATTGTGTTATTGATCTTCTTCCAGGCACTTCTCCGCCTAGGGGACGTCTTTTCTCCCTGTCTGGTTCAGAAAGAGAGGCTATGGACAAATACATTTCTGAATCTCTCAAGGCTGGGCTCATTCGTCCCTCCTCGTCTCCAGCGGGTGCAGGTTTCTTTTTTGTCAAAAAGAAAGATGGTTCTTTACGACCCTGTATCGATTATCAAGGGCTCAATGACATTACTTTTAAAAATCGGTATGCCCTACCATTAATGTCTACTGCCTTTGAATTGTTACAGGGGGCCAGAGTTTTTACTAAGTTAGACTTGCGCAACGCTTACCATCTTATTCGCATCCGGGAGGGCGATGAGTGGAAGACAGCTTTCAACACTCCTAGGGGTCATTTTGAATATCGAGTCTTGCTGTTCGGTCTAACGAACGCCCCGGCTGTCTTCCAGGGCCTGATTAATGAATTGTGTTGGCTGACATGATTAATAAATATGTCTTTGTTTACCTGGATGATATTCTCATTTTTTCTCCTTCTCTCCAGGTACACACCCAACATGTTTGTAAGGTCCTCCAGAGATTACTTACCAATCAATTGTATGTCAAGGCAGAGAAATGCGTTTTCCATGCTGAATCCGTTTCGTTCTTGGGTCACATCGTCTCAGCTTAGGGTATCCATCCGGATCCGGTCAAGATCCAAGCCGTGGTTGATTGGCCCGTCCCTGACTCTCGCAAGTCTCTGCAGCGATTCCTAGGCTTCACCAATTTTTACAGGCGATTCATTAGAAATTTTAGCTCTGTCGCTGCTCCATTGACTGCTCTTACCTCCTCCAAAGTTCCGTTTAAGTGGAATTCACAGGCGCAAAAGGCCTTTGGTGAGTTAAGATCCCGATTCACTTCTGCTCCGATCCTGTGTTTTCCAGATCCTGAACTGCAGTTCATTATGGCGGTGGATGCCTCTGAAGTTGGAGTAGGAGCGGTCCTGTCTCAGAGGTCTAAAATGGACGGTAAGCTCCATCCGTGTGCTTTCTTGTCTAGGAAGCTGAGTCCCGCCGAACGGAACTATGATATCGGCAATCGAGAGCTGCTGGTGGTGAAGATGGCTTTGGAGGAGTGGCGTCATTGGTTGGAAGGAGCAGCGCAGCTCTTCTTGGTTTGGACGGATCACAAGAATCTGGAATATATTTGTTCGGCCAAAAGGTTGAGCTCGAGGCAGGCTCGATGGGCACTCTTTTTTTGACGTTTTGACTTCGCTCTCTCCTACCGACCCGGATCTAAGAATATCAAGCCCGATGCTCTCTCTCGAGTGTTCGAGTCCTCCAGGGAGAGTTCGCTGGCCGAGGCAATTCTTCCTATGAGAATTGTGGTAGGGGCTCTTTCCTGGGGGATCAAGCGTCGAGTGAAGCAGGCTGGCAGGGGAGTCGAAGTTCCAGGAGGGTGTCCGGAGGGTCGTCTTTTCGTGCCGGTTGCACTGCGTCCTGATGTCCTCCAGTGGGCTCACTCGTCCAGGTTGTCTTGCCATCCGGGGATTCGGAGATCACTGGCTGCCATCCGTCAGCGATTCTGGTGGCCGTCTTTACGGCCCGACATCAGACAGTTTGTGTTGGCCTGTCCAGTCTGCGCCCAAAATAAGACATTCAGCGCTCCGCCCGTTGGTCTGTCGCCTTTTGAGTGTTCTATTGGTTATCAACCTCCCTTGTTTCCCGCTCAGGAACCCGAGGTTGCTGTGCTCACGCTGATTTGTTTCCCGTTATAGCTCTCCCCGTTGTGTGCAGTCTTCGTCAGATCGTTGTGCTTGTAGCCGTTTCCTGACCGGTTCTTTGTCTGCCTGATCGCGATATTATATCGCCTCTTGTTTAGTTT